>VDFB02369379.1:0-144907 GCA_007258455.2 Sequoia sempervirens
ATGGTTTGTCTAGTTTATATAGAAAGTTCATTAGAAACTTCAGTAGTATTTGTAGTTGGTGAAACAATGAGAGGATAGAAAAGAAGAATTCAAGTGGAGGCGTTAGGTAAGAATTTTGAGCTGAAGTAGAGGTGATAGAGGCAACCTATTATAGCCCTCCCAGTTTCAACAAGGTGTTTCAAATTGATTGATGCTAGTGGTTGTGCCATTGGAGGCGATGTTGAGCCAAGAAGGTAAGCCCATTGCCTATTTCAGTGAAAAGTTAAATGATGCTGAGAGAAAGTATTCTGTATATGATTAGGAATTTTATGCAATAGTTCAAGCATTAAAGAAATGGAGACATTATTTGTTGCCAAAGGAATTTGTTCTATATACTGATCATCAGGCCTTGCAGTACCTAAATAGTCGGGGAAAATTAAATCAGAGGCATATGAAATGGGTAGAGTTTTTGCAGAGTTATACCTTTGTTTTGAAACATAGGAGTGGGAAGTAAAATAGGGTTGCAGATGCCTTAAGTAGAGGCATACATTGATGAAAAAGATGCAGATTGAAGTGGTTGGATTCAATGAACTTAAGACAACATCGTAGAAGATCCACGATTTTGCAAAGGCTTGGAAGCTTGCAAGGAACGTGCGATGGACGGGACAAGGTGGTTGGATTTCATAATCCGGGATGGCTTGATATTCAGGGAAGTCAATTATGTATCTCGAGGTTCCATGAGGAGAACCTAATAAAGGAAGCATAGTGGAGAATGGCAGGACATTTTGGTCAGGATAAGACGATTGCCATTATCAGTGAGCATTATTATTGGCCTCAGTTGTCACAGGATGTGAAGAAGTTTGTACAACACTGCAGGGTATGTCAGATGGCTAAAGGAGTGAGCTAGAATATAGGCTTATATCAGCCCTTACCTGTGCTAGAGAGGCCATGGGAGGATTTAAGTATGGACTTTGTTCTTGGTTTGCCAAGGACACAACAAGGGAATGATTCAGTCTTTGCGGTGGTTGATAGGTTTTCGAAGATGGCACATTTCATTCCATGTCAAAAGAGCCACGATGTAGTCCACATTGCTTACTTGTTCTTCAAAGAGGTGGTGAGGCTACATGGTCTGCCAAAGAGTATTGTCTCAGATCATGACACCAAATTTGTGGGGTACTTTTGGAGGACCTTGTGGAAGAAGCTGAAGACAGAGTTGAAGTTTAGTTCCACAAACCATCCACAAAAAAATGGGTAGACAAAGGTTGTTAACAGGAGTCTGGGTAACCTACTGAGATGTTTGGTAGGAGATAAACCCAAGGGATGGCACTTGATCTTACCCCAGGCAGAATTTTCTTACAACAATTTTGTCAATAGAAGCACTGATAGATCACCATTTTAGATTGTGTATGGTGGTAGCCCCAAAACAGCTCCAGAATTGAGGAAGATGGACCAAGAGAAGAAAATAAGTGTTGAAGCTGAAGATTTTGTAGAGCACATCAAGAATATACATGAGAAGGTACAAGAACACATTAATAAGATGAATATGCAATATAAGGCTAAGGTAGATTAGAAAAGGAGGAATAAGGAGTTTCAAACTGGCAATGAAGTAATGGTCCACTTGAGGAAAGAAAGTTTTCCCATGGGAAGCTATAACAAATTGAAGATGAAGAAATTTGGTCCCTGTAAGATTTTGAAGAAGCATGATTCAAGGAATGCATATGAGGTAGAGTTTCCTAATGGAATCAACATCTCCCCTGTGTTCAACATTTTAGATTTGACAGAGTATCATGAAGGTGGAACAGAGAAAGTACCAGCAATAGGGCAATATGGCATTCTAACACCTACTTCAGAAAGGGAGGAGATTGAAGCAATCTTGGATAGTTGTGTGGGAAGGAGTACTAGAAATAGGCAGTATGACGAATATCAGGTGAAATAGAGAGGAAGGCCTGGTGGAAGATTCATCCTAGCTATCTAAGGCAGTAGTTGACTGATTGGGTTTTCCTTAACCATCTGAGACGTGACGGGTCACTTCTCAAATTACCCTGGGTGTCTGATGCAGGAGCATCCAGTGGTGTAAGGGCAATCTTGCATCACCCAAAAATAGTTAAATTTCAAGTTTCTCAGTTTTTAGATATTTTTATATTTTTGGATACCCTTTTCGTCATAGTGAAATTCCCAATTTACAGTTTTTATTTTCTATTCTTGGGTTGAAAGATATTGCAGTTTTAGTTTCCCATATTTGCACTTAAAAATCTTTCGTGTTAGATTTGAGGCACTTAGAGTTCCCGGATCGGCCCCGAAACATTCCAAAATTGGTGTAGTAGATTTTAAGTGAGTTATTGACTTCAAGATCTTTCCAATGGCTCAAACGGTTCTCAAATCGGAGTCCCGAATCAAAAGTTATGCCCCGGGAAGTTGGCGCACTTTCTAGAAGATACAATTGCAAATGTCCTTTTGAAATTTAAACTTCAAGTTGTAATTTTTCGGCGCCAAACCACCTAAACTCAAATTTGAATGTTGTTTTGGCTCCAAACTAAAGAGGAGCTCTATTTATGGGCAGGTTTCTAATTTTTGGGTAACATTTTTTGGGACAAGCTCGCATATTGTGAAAGGGTGATTTTGTAGCTTTCTGTAACTTGCATGTGTTGTAGAATTTGGGGATTTGAGATCCTCTGCATGTAAGAAGCTCCACTTTCTGAATAATAAAATTATTCTCTTGTTTGTGGGTTATTTTCTAAGTCTCGGGCTGCACCCTCATCACAACTAGTAGGATAATGTTACTGAATTTAAATTAAATCAAACATTGAATTATTTTAAATATATATTTTAACATTTACCCTTTTCAAAATATTTTCACCTTCATTTAATTTATTACTCGAAGATCAATTTATCATATTATTAAATTAAATTAAATTAATTAAAGTAAACATAAACCTTCCACCATTTTAAAAATTTATTGAGTGGAATAAAATATATTTATTTTTTAAATTTCCCTTATTTATTTATTTATTTAAACATTAAAATTTGCAACTCATTTAATATTTAATTAAATCTTAACATTTTTTTCCCACAACTCACATTAATGATTAAATTTAATGTTAATTTCAACCATAATACTAACCATTATTGAATTAAATTAACCAATTAGTAGTAATGATATACACCTAAATAACATGATAAACACATTAAAATTTATGACTTGAAACAAATGGCATAAACAAAACAAAATACTAACAGATGACATTGCCAAACATAGACGAGACAACAAAAATAGATGGGGATACTTTCTTATCAAATCCTTAAACCATGTCATATCCATTGGGTATATTAGGCATGCTCAAACCCGATGGTGTGGGTGGAGTTGGTGCTCGATACCTATATCCCTACATAAAACCAAGTGTCAAAACAACATATATATATAATGTCAAACACATTGTGAGAGATAATTTTGCAGTGTGGTAGGGTCATCATGGATGAGCAATGCAACACCGTCCCCCTCACTCAAACCTCGAACAATAGTACATCATCATAAATATCATGAAGTGGGTATTCAAAAATTTACATAAACAAGCAATATTGCATAATTAGGTGAAGACGAACACCATGCATCATTATATCATTAGCATCATAAAATAGTATCATGTGCATCCAAGCAAAACACATAATTCAAATAGGTGAAACAATCACCAACATAATCACGAGTATGCATCAAACATAATAGTATCCACACAGTATCATAAGAGAACAGTATCACAAGAAGCACTACATCCTCCCCCCTAGAACTAGGCTTACTCATGGAAGCTAGAAAAAGAAAAGGAAAATATTCTCAAATGCGGGATGCATCCTCCCATGTCACTGATGACTCATCAATAGGGTCCCATTGAACCCACACCTGCTTAATCTCTCTGCTCCTGAGAATGAGTGTCCAGTGCTAAAGCACAATGATGGGCTCGAGTGTCAGCTACCCATCCCCGATCTACAATGCATTCCAATCAAGCACATGAGAAAAATCTAGATAATAGGGCCTAAGTATAGAAACATGAAACACATCGTGTATGCACGATAGATTGGGAAGAAATGCTAGGTGATAAGCAATGGGGCCAATTCTCTCCAACACCTCAAATGGTCCCACAAAACGAGGCATGAGATTAGAGACTTTTTTTGTAACAGATTGGACTCTTTCATGGATGCACTCATAGGAAAACCCAATCTCCAACCGAAAAATGATGGTTGACCCTATGCACATCAGGATACTTCTTTTTCCTATCTTGGGCTGCTCCTAAGTGCTCTCTGATGGGAGTAACTAGTTGCTCCATATCCTAAAGCATTTTGGGTCCATCCAAAACTTGGTCCTCTAGACGATCCCAACTCAATGGGGTCTGAAAAGGATGACCATATAATGCCTAAAAGGGTGTCATGCCAATTGAGTTGTGATAACCACTATTATAAGAAAACTCTACCAGATGTAAATAATCCTCCCAATGCAAATGATGATCCATTATTTACATAGGGAGCATGTCCTCTAGAACTTGGTTGAATCTCTTGGTCTGACCATTTGTTTCAGTATGGTAGGAAAAATTGAAGTTCAGTTGGGTTCCTAAGGAACACTGTAAGGATGTCCACAATGCAGAAGTGAACACTATATCTCTATCAGAAATAATCCTTCACAGAATTTCATGCAGTCAAAGAATGTATTCCATGAAGATTTTGGCCAATTCAAACAAATAATTCAACTGCTACCTTTGAACTGGAGGCCAATTCGACTTGACACTTAGCGCCTTTCCTTGTTGCCACTGGCCTACAATGCTCTACTACTGAAGGGAAAATAAATGAATATGATGCACCAGAATCAAAGAGAATATAAATACTAGTTCCTTGCAACACACCTAATGTCTCAACCATAGTGCCATGTTGATCAACTTGACAATTCTCTACTGTCACAAAGACTCAATGAGATCTACCTACATCACCCATTGTCAGCTCGAAAGCGGATGGCCTATGAACTCTATATGGGCTACTCAAAACGGTTATGCTAATTTCGTTACCAACTCTAATTTCTTTTCAACTGAGTTATGCTACTCTAGTGAGATTAAGAGTTTTTGTGCTTAGGTTGCGACCGTTGCTACTGTTGACCACCCTTGGAAGGTGTATGACAACTTTTGGAAGAGCCTACAGCTTGAGGATGCCCACCTCAAGATCCAAAACTAGATGTCAGTGCACTGCCAATCTGCACACCTGTGTGACCTCCCCAAGCCATGGAAAAAATTTCTTCTACCAAACAGGCCTTCTCAATAGCTACCTCCATTGTCTTTGGCTCAAAGATCTAGAATCCTCCACTAATTCAAGAGTTTAAGACTATGACAAAGTGTTGTACAAGCATTGCCTCATCATTGTAGATTCCTGCATATTGCTTGAGCTCATAGAATCGATGCTCGTACTGGTCAACTGACATTTCCATTTGTCTTAACTCATGAAATTCATCTACTCTGTGTTGTCTCCAATGGTCTGAGAGGAAACAAGCCCTAAATCTTTCCAAAAACAACTCCCAAGTCACCATGCTGATGTCTAGGTGCAACTTTTGTTCTTCTAGTTGCTACCCTGTAGATGTGAAACATCTGAGGTGCATAATGGGACACCTAGCCCAAGTATTTCTACTATAAGTATGCATTGCAAAGCAATGATCAAAGTCTATTAGCCATGTTTCCATGTCAAGTCCTCTGCTAGCACTGTTGAAAGTGGGAGGATGAGCTCTCAATAGATCGCTCATGTGACTTGCAACTACAGCATCCTACTCTGCTCATACTTCCTTCTGCCTTGGAGACTTCTCCCTTTCCCTCTCTACTTGTTTCTACCCTTCTGGCCTAGGGCCTAAATGGCCAAGCACCTTGTCTAACAATTGTCATAACTGCAAACCATCAATTCCTGGCTGTTCTAGATTTGGGCCTCCTCCTTCCACATGATTTTGAGATCCGTGTTGTTACTCATGTTCTAATTCATGGGAACTTTGTGACATAGTACTTTCATAGTTGGCTCTACGACCACCACCTCCCTGGCCTCTGCCACGACCATGACCTCTACCCCAAGCCATGCTCCTAGATGACATTAGAGAGGAACATGAGAGATCAACAGTTAAGCGCAAGGTTAGCCTAATGGGTACAATTAACCTAGAGTACCTAGAGTTGTAAATATTGGCTCTAATACCAAAGAAGTAACCCCCTACCCTGTGAACCCCAAAGGACAACAAACACTACACAATTTTTTTTTTTGGAAAGCGAAACATTGCATATGATGGAAATGTATATGCATTACAGGAAAAGCAATTATGCATTTACAAAGCCATTCATGTCCTCTGAGGTACATGGAAGGGTCATTATGAATCATAAAATTTTATCAAACAAAAGTAAATAAAATCCCAAGATTACATAATGATAACATATAATCATCCATGAGAAAAAGAGTGAAAAGATATTCATCATGTATTACATTTCAACACAAAGTTTAATATTATAATTGCGGAGCATATTTCCACAGATATGACACATCATGAATACATTAATAAATTACATAATGCTTCCCTTATAACAATGGAAAGAGTACATCAAGTACAAGAATAATTACATAAATGAGGATTAAGGTACAAAATGAGGACTAGCCTTTAACCAAGTGAAGCTCTAGAACTCTACATCCACTTCTACATCATGAACACATCCTAGGAGCCCAATGGGGTACATAGCACGTTCCACCTGACTGCATGGACCCGAAGGTCCACCCCCCATGCTAGGAGATGACAATAAATGATCCACATCCAAACAAGGTCAAGTAGACAAGGCTAACTCAACACCGACATAAACAACACCAAACAAGTACAATGACACCTCTAGAGGCTACCGATCCAAAGGAAAATAAATGGGTACTATGGGAGAGTCTCATCACATGGCCTTACATGATTTATCCAAGCAACCTATCACAAGGTACCACATCAATCTATGGTTATCCTGACTGACTATGTCAAGGAACTGCTCCATTGGGTGACTCATGCAAAACCACTCACCTTTCACAAGGACAAGTCAATGATCTCACTGACTAGGTCTTCTCATCCTATCATTATCCTATGAAAGCACTAATGGTATGGCTGAGGCACATAATTAATTTTTTTTAATGTTTAACTAGCCAAACCCACTAGTTCATTAATTAAATTATCACTTGTTTAGGAAAATCTTCCATGGGTTACCCTAACAGCCCCTTTGTGCGCCAACCCCCATGAAGAGTGATCTATGTAGGATCTAGACTAGATTGCAGAACTGAATGCTTATTTATTTACAATGTTTTTACAATGATTATTCCAAGTTAATTAAATCAAAATTAACTTATGGAAATAACAAAATGAAAGCAATAACAAGGTGATTATAACAGAAAGGAAGGAAATGAGAGAAAGAAAGAGAGAGAAGAAGAGAAGTGCAAACAACGATTGATAACGGAGTTCGTCACAAATGTGACTACGTCTCCGGGTCCACTCCAATAGAGAGACCGATCCGATTAACTCCAAAATCAATTACAAAGCACTACAATCATTCTCCAAGCACTTTGGCAGCATAACAGCGCTCTGACGTGTGAGAATGACTCAAAGAATCTCCACAAGATCTCTCTTTCGATTAACTCCACAGCTTCAAGACTTCGTCACCTGAAAAAAAACTTGATTCCCAACTCTCACCTCAAGCCCCCTTTAAATACATAAAATTTTCTCAAATTGGTTACTAACCAATTGATTTTTGCAATATTCACCTTATCACTCCAAATACATAAAAATCTTCAAAAATCTCCCTATTTTACATAATATTTTCAACCTCCTCCATTTTTAACATATATTAATCTTTAAAAATATTTTAGAGCCCTTCAATTTTTCTTCTTTTCGGGCTTTATGGTTTTTGGAGGTTACATTTAATCCTTTAAAAGGATTATAGTTTGTTGTTATTTAATTTAAATTAGGGAGTTTTTGTTTATTTTAAAAGGCAATCGGTTTTGATAATTCATCAAAATAAACCGATGCCATATATATGCCAAATGCATTCGTTGGCTTAGTGGTAGTTATATTTTTTGCAGCTCGGCCGGTTCGGGGTTCCAAACCCCGGCCGTCCATTTTACAAACAAATTCCAACAGAATTTCAACAAAATTCATTGGTCTCCGAATAGTATTAACCGCACAGTTTGGTGCAACGGTTAAGTTAGCCGACCGGTGCGCAGGAGGTTGCGGGTTCAACCCCAACCAACCAACTTTTTAAACAAACATACGATTTTTCTCAACCAACGCTGACGCAGGAGAAACAGAAGGGCCACGTGTCGCACCCCGAAGGTGCCACATGGCGTAATCCAATTCATTGATATTTGAAGACGTGTCCCTTGACTGTGCAAACCGAGCGCTGACGTGTCCTACTGACTCAGCTGATGACGTGGCCTGATGATTGTACCAGCTGACTAGGAGTATGGACTGCTGACTAGACCCGCTGACTGGGCGTACAGACTACCACGTGTCACTCCGCGATTGGTCCGTACAATGCTGACGTGGATGCCACGTGTCAACTTTCAATTCGTCCATTTTACTCATCCGTACAGTACGGAATGATGACGTCATCATCCGTACGGTCAAAGTCAACCCTTCATAGCACAATCTTTGACTGACGATATCTTGTGCTTACGATGTCGGATTTCGGCGAAATGAATTGCGTTGGAAAGCTTGCGACGAGCTCTTCTTGATGATGCCAACTTTGACAACTTTTGATGACATCATTTTTTCCGCTTCCTGGACGCCCTCTGATTCCAGTTTGACCAAAGGTTTGACTGGCTATAACTTGTGCAAATGGACTCCTTTTCGCTCCGTTCGAGTTGCGTTGGAATCAGGATGCCAAGCTCTTTCTGATGGTGCAAATTCTAGATAAAAATGAGACACTTCAACTTTCACTGAAAAAATGTCCACCGGATCAGGCCTCCCCACTGAAGACCTTTTGGACCTCCAAAAGTGGCATTTACTATGACAATAAGTGAGGACCTAGCCTCCCAACTTGTCCTATATCCTCTGTACATCTGAAAACCTAGCTCACAAGCACAATGAAGACTGCAACAATGTTGTTGAACATAAACATTATTCTATCACTTCCATAAGCTTCTACATCAAATGTCGTAGCCACTAACCAACAAAAATTGAGTAGCATCAAGTTGAACAACAATGCAAAAATGAAAGAGAATAAGTCAACAATAATTCGATCCTTCACAACAAGAACATTTTTACCCAAGGATCCATCAACGCTTTCAAGCATCCTTTTCTCATGTTGTACTGCAAGTGCATCCTGCAACATCTGACCCTGGTTAGCTACTCCAAGTTCAAGTGTAGAACCACCTGTACTGATAGACATAAGAGTTAACTCTTTACTTGCATTAATTACCCTCTTTAACTGCCCTGTATTAGCAAAACAACGATCAGTCTTAATCTTGTGAGAATGTACAATATACTGAATGCCATCCTTAAACAAGTGATAATGATTATGTTCCCTATAGAATATAGCTTTTCTGTCATAAAGATAAGGGCTACCAAGCACTATCCCACAGATATCCAGTGGAACCACATCAAATTGTACTTCATCCACATATTTACTAGTGATTGTGAATCTTAAGGTGCATTGTCTTGTTACTTGCAACTTATCATTTTCACAAATCCAACCTAGTGGATAAGGTTTCTTATGTTGTGTAGTTTTTAATCCCAAGTTCTTTACAACACTTTCAGAAATTAAATTAACCTGAGATCCACTATCTATGAGTGCATCAATTTTACTGTTCTTAGCAACAACCCTTAAATGAAACAGCTCATTCCTTTTTGCATCTTCAGAGAAATCATTAACTGTAGAAGAAGAAGCACAACTAGCAACAGAAACACTAGAAATAGGGGTTTTACCTTTTAGACCCATCGTTGTTATCTTAGTCTCATCATCTGAATCTGAACCAAGATCCATAACAACATTTGTGGATTTATCCTTACCCTTTTGTTTCTGATTACGTCTTTGAGCCCACTTAGGCTTCAATTTGGGATGTAACTTCCAACAGTGATCTTCATCATGACCTTCCTTGTCACAATGAGTGCAAGAAAGTTTCTCATCCTTCTTGACCGTAGCCGCCTTCTTTCCTTTCCCTGTCTCTGTATTCTTAGAAGATTTCTTTACATCATTATCAAACTTATCTATGAAAGATCCTTTACCCCTTGACTCTAAGTGTGTAGCTTGAACAGACACTTCATCCAAATTACAAGGGTTCAAAACCAAAATGGAATGCCTAAGATAGGAATGCAGACCTCCTATGTACTTCAACAATGTGTCCTGAGTGTACAAAGGAACATTCAAAGCAATAGCCCTTTTCCTGAATTCATGGGTGTACTCTTGGACAGTTTGACCTTTCCCTTGCCTAAACATTTGCCAGTCCATCATTAACTGCTGCATATGTCCTAGGGATAAAACTGCTTCTTAAGAGCATTAATAAATTATGCCCAAGTTAAACTGACTCTACCATGTTGTGAAACTTCTGCCTTAGACTTACTCTCCCACCAAGTTAAGGCTGTACCTCCTAAACGAAGAGTAGCTAATTGGATCCTATCAACATCATCTAATAGGTTCTGGACTCTACAATAAACCTCAATTTGTTGAATCCAATCATCCAATTTTTTAGCATTAAGTTCTCCACAATACTTTGGTAAATCAAATTTTACATCCAGTTTTATTTTAGGTTTATATCCACTTTTGAAAGGATTAGAAGAAATAAAATGAGGAGAAGATGGAGAAGAAGGAGAAGGAGAAGAGGGAGGAGAAGAAGAAAAGGGATGATCTGGTTGCTTGTCACCATCTCCATGCTGCTTCCCTTTCTTGTCTTCATGAGCATCTTGCTTCGACGAACCTTCTTCACGTTCCTTCCATTCTTGTCTCTCTTGAAAAAGAATGTCCACCTTAGCCTTCATCTCGAGGAATGCTCTTCGAAACTCCTGCTCACTGATTTCTTCAGGAACCTCCATTCCAGAAACTGACATATTTGGAAATGTTCTTCGGTTCCCGATCTCAGGATCAAAGTCTTCGAGCTTGCCTTCACCCTTCTGAATCCTGGATCTCGTTAGCATTCAAAAACAAATAACTGCAATAATAGTCAACTTGCTCTGATACCAACTTGATCTATGTAGGATCTAGACTAGATTGCAAAACTGAATGCTTATTTATTTACAATGTTTTTACAATCATTATTCTAAGTTAATTAAATCAAAATTAACTTATGGAAATAACAAAATGAAAGTAATAACAAGGTGATTATAACAGAAAGGAAGGAAATGAGATAAAGAAAGAGAGAGAAGAAGAGAAGTGCAAACAACGATTGATAACGGAGTTTGTCACAAATGTGACTACGTCTCCGGGTCCACTCCAATAGAGAGACCGATCCGATTAACTCCGAAATCAATTACAAAGCACTACAATGTGTGAGAATGATTCAAAGAATCTCCAAAAAGAATCTCCACAAGACCTCTCTTTCGATTAACTCCACAGCTTCAAGACTTCGTCACCTGAAAAAAAACTTGATTCCCAACTCTCACCTCAAGCCCCCTTTAAATACATAAAATTTTCTCAAATTGGTTACTAACCAATTGATTTTTGCAATATTCACCTTATCTCTCCAAATACATAAAAATCTTCAAAAATCTCCCTATTTTACATAATATTTTCAACCTCCTCCATTTTTAACATATATTAATCTTTAAAAATATTTTAGAGCCCTTCAATTTTTCTTCTTTTCGGGCTTTATGGTTTTTGGAGGTTACATTTAATCCTTTAAAAGGATTATAGTTTGTTGTTATTTAATTTAAATTAGGGAGTTTTTGTTTATTTTAAAAGGCAATCAGTTTTGATAATTCATCAAAATAAACCGATGCCATATATATATGCCAAATGCATTCGTTGGCTTAGTGGTTGTTATATTTTTTGCAGCCCGGCCGGTTCGGGGTTCCAAACCCCGGCCGTCCATTTTACAAACAAATTCCAACAGAATTTCAACAAAATCCATTGGTCTCCGAATAGTATTAACCGCACAGTTTGGTGTGACGGTTAAGTTAGCCAACCGGTGCGCAGGAGGTTGCGGGTTCAACCCCAACCAACCAACTTTTTAAACAAACATACGATTTTTCTCAACCAACGCCGACGCAGGAGAAACAAAAGGGCCACGTGTCGCACCCCGAAGGTGCCACGTGGCGTAATCCAATTCACTGATATTTGAAGACATGTCCCTTGACTATGCAAACCGAGCGCTGACGTGTCCTACTGACTCAGCTGATGACGTGGCCTGATGATTGTACCAGCTGACTAGGAGTAAGGACTGCTGACTAGACCCGCTGACTGGGCGTACGGACTGCCACGTGTCACTCCGTGATTGGTCCATACAATGCTGATGTGGATGCCACGTGTCAACTTTCAATTCATCCATTTTACTCATCCGTACAGTATGGAATGATGATGTCATCATCCGTACGGTCAAAGTCAACCCTTCGTAGCACAATCTTTGACTGACGATATCTTGTGCTTACGATGTCGGATTTCGGCGAAATGAATTCTGTTGGAAAGGTTGCGACGAGCTCTTCTCGATGATGCCAACTTCAACAAATTTTGACGACATCATTTTTTCCGCTTCCTGGATGCCCTCTGATTCCAGTTTGACCAAAGGTTTGACTGGCTATAACTTGTGCAAATGGACTCCTTTTCACTCCGTTTGAGTTGCGTTGGAATCAAGACACCAAGCTATTTTTGATGGTGAAAATTCTAGAGAAAAATGAGACACTTCAACTTTCACTGAAAAAATGTCCACCGGATCAAAGAGCCACCCTCCCCAATAATTTTGAAACAAGACTCTCAACCACAAGGGGTGTACCAAACATAAAAGCCAAAAAATGAAAACACATTCAAGCCATTAACCATCTCACTCATAGTCATAACCAAAGGAAAGGAAAATCCTGGAAGAAGGTACACCCACGAGAGCTCAAGGAAAAGAATATGATCAGTGGAACACAAAGATCTAATCATGAGAAAATTCAACACAAAATGGGTTTCCCATTGCCTCTGGAAGCCTAACGACCTACCACCCTTAACTTATCAAAAGGAAGTGGCGTAAGCATTTACGGGTTCCCGACTGATCAAAAACATGTTTATACAAAAAGACTACCTTAATAGCAAAATAAAAAAACAAGGGAGAAATATGATCAATCATGGAATCACTAGCATGCATAAGAAATCAATTCCAATGAGCACTCCGAATATAAACAAAATAACTATCTAATCATGTTCAAAGATGATTATAAATACCCATTCATTTAAATGTGAACTTAATCCAATCTTATTAAAGATAACTAAATAAATAATTAAATAATCCACTTAAAATCATTTGCATCACAATATATTTTAAATAGATAAGCACTCTGAAACCTATAGGATGCAAAACATCAGATTTTTGGTTTAAAATTCCTAGCCTATACTTTTGTTTACTTCAAATTAATTAAGATTAATTATATAACCTATAATAAATTTAATTCAAATGTAACATGTGTATTTACTTGAATTAAATCTAATCAAAATATAACATATGCAAAAATCACAAATCTAATAGTAAATGAATTTGTAAATAACTTTAACTTTAACTAACTTGTAGTTAAATCTAATTTTGAATGCACTTTGAAAATAGCTCTAATCTAAATGTATTAGGAATTAAATCTGGTTTGAAATGTATCTAAAAATAATTCAAATCTTAAATGTATCAAAACAATAAACATTACTTCAAATTAATTAAAATTTAAAGTATATCCTATAATAAATTTAATTCAAATGTAACATGCTTGCTTACTTCAAAATAATAGGTTTAATTAAAAATGCAATTTATATCTTGATTATTATAAATAAATTCAATTAAGCTCTAACATAAACAATTTATCTGTAAATCATAAATCTAATATTAAATGAATTTGTAAATAAATTTAACTTTAATTTAACTTGCAATTATACCTAATTTTAAATGTATTTGAGAATAATTTCTAATTTAAATGTATTAGAAAATAGATCTTATTTGAATCTATATGAAAATAGATCAAATTTAAAATGTAATTGAAAATAAATCTAATTTTATTGTACCTAGATTTGATTAAATAATACTTAATTTAATTTATTTATGTTTCCAGGAAAGCAATACATAGATGTATATCCTGTACATCAGCATACTCACTGGGTCTATTTAATTAAAGATTGCTTAAATCTTTTGAATACCATTATATATAATACTTTATTTATTTACTCATTCCCAAATACTCATTCAAATTAAAAATAAATCGATAGAACTACTTTTACTTCTATATGTTGAACATTCATATGCATAATTAGTCAAACATCTCTTCATATTCTAGAATCCCTAAAAGATGAATTATATCTACTAAGATACAATATTTTCCACATATTTATCTAAGAATGATGTAATTAATTCAAAACGTCTGCTAACATTATAAATACATAAATCGTTCTCCTAGCATCCCCGCTTCTTACCAAGTAAAACTAAAAGAAGTCCACAATAGTCCTAAAATGATACCAACGTTAAAATTTATGAAAGAGGACAAAACATTTTAAGCAAACAAACTTAAGGAAGAATAGCAAGTAGACTATTCTCAAGGACATTTTCCTTGTTTATTATTCCAAAAACTGAGATATTTATGAGGATGAAACTAATATACCGTTTAACTGAACATTGATACAATGTATGGATTTGAAACACAAGGTATACGGTTTAATTGGTGATGACATAGCGACCGTGAGGAGGTAATTGGCACACAGTTGGGAGGGAAGATGGGTCGCACAACTATCACCCCTCAGAGAAACTTTCTGCATTACGCAATTAGTTGATCATTAGGACTGTGTGATTGACATGCATGCCCGCGCTGGCTAACATGGAGAACTCTACACCACGTTACTGAGTTTACCATTAGCTGTGGAGCCTGTGTATCATATATGAACAAAGGATGGTGCGAATGGAGGGAGGGGGCTTTAGAAACTTTCAAGCAAATGCAATTAGCAGGTTAATAAACTTTTAGACTTCCTACTATGTTCAAGAGCTGCGACTGAGACAGGTTGACCATGGATTCAGAGAGATTATTTAAACCGCTAGAACATTCTATTTTCAAGAACTGCAGATGTGATAGGTCGCCAATGGAATCAAGAAGGCTATTTACAACTCTACAATCTTCTATGTTCAAGTCTTGCTACTGTGACAGGTGGTAAAAGGAAACAAAGAGATTGTTTAATTATTTTTATTATGTAAAAGTATCAGTACACACTAAATTTACAATGTAGGAAATCAAGCCTATTTATTTGCAAAACCGTATTAGGAAATAGAAAACGATGGAACCTGAATTCCCTTGCTGGTTGTAACAAGAATCTGATGCTGAGACAGCTTCTTGTCTGCACAATCACTCCCTCCCATCCTTCTATCAATCCCTTCTCTTTTTCTATTTTTTTATAGAACATATCTTTCGTGAAAAAACCTTTGTTACAATCTCCAAATTTAATTAAAGAAAACTCAATAGCGTTAGATATGAAATGAGACAAGTGGCTAGTCTGCAAATTTCATTTTCACCACCCAACACTTTACCTTTCTCCTGTTTTCCTCCTGTTGGAAGTTTTTAACGTTTCAAAAAACAAACATTTACCTACCTCCACTAAGTTTTCAAATATAATAATTTTCAACTGCTGACATTAATTTTAACCTTTGGTTAAATATTACAACGAGTAGAATAATGTTACTGAATTTAAATTAAATCAAACATTGAATTCTGTTAAATATATATTTTAACATTTACCCTTTTCCAGCAATTTTCACCTTTATTTAATATATTACTCGAAGATCAACTTATCACATTATTAAATTAAATTAAATTAATTAAATTAAACATAAACCTTCCACCATTTTAACATTTTATCTGGTGGAATAAAATCTATTTATTTTTAAATTTTCCTCTATTTAATTATAATAAATAACAAAATATTTATTTATTTATTTATTTAAACATTAAAATTTGCAACTAATTTAATATTTAATTAAATCTTACATTTTCTTTTTTCCATAACTCACATTAATGATTAAATTTAATGTTAATTTCAACTATAATACTAACCATTATTGAATTAAATAATCCTCCCAATGCAAATGATGATCCATTATGTACATAAGGAGCATGTCCTCCAGAACCTGGTTGAATATCTTGGTCTGACCATTTGTTTTAGTATGGTAGGTAGAATTGAAGTTCAGTTGGGTTCCTAAGGAACACTGTAAGGATGTCCACAATGCAGAAGTGAACACCATATCTCTATCAGAAATAATCCTTCACAGAATTCCATGCAGTCAAAGAATGTATTCCATGAAAATTTTGGCCAATTCAAACAAATAATTCAACTGTTACCTTTGAACCAAAGGCCAATTCGACCTGCCACTTAACGCCTTTCCTTGTTGCCACTGACCTACAACGCTCTACTATTGAAGGGAAAATAAATGAATATGATGCACCAGAATCAAAGATAATATAAATACTAGTTCCTTGCAACACACCTAATGTCTCAACCATAGTGCCATGTTGATCAACTTGACAGTTGTCAACCGTCGTAAAGACTCAATGAGATCTACCTACATCACCCATCATCAGCTCGAAAGCGGTTGGCCTTTGACTCAACCCTAAAGTCTTCTTCTATAGACATTGTCTATCAATATGTCCTTGTTGATCGTAGGAAAAACAACTTGTACCTCAACCAAAACCTCCACCACCCAATGCTACATTTGACTGCTAATAACTACTCTGACTAAGTGTTGACTTTGTACTCTATACAGGCTACTCAAAACGGTTACGCTGATTTTGTTACCAACTCTAATTTCTTTTCAACTGAGTTATGCTACTCTAGTGAGATTGAGAGTTTTTGTGCTTAGGTTGTGACTGTTGCTACTGCTGACCACCCTTGGAAGGTGTATGACAACTTTTGGAAGAGCCTACAGCTTGAGGATGCCCACCTCGAGATCTAAAACTAGATGTCAGTGCACTGCAATTCTGCACACCTATGTGACCTCCCCAAGCCATAGCCAGATTTTATTCTACCAAATGGGCCTTCTCAATAGCTACCTCCATTGTCTTTGGCTCAAAGATCCATAATCCTCCACTAATTCAAGAGTTTAAGACTGACAAATTGTTGTACAAGCATTGCCTCATTGTTGCAGATTCCCGCATACTGCTTGAGCTCATAGAATTGATGCTCGTACTAGTCAACTAACATTTCCATTTGTCTTAACTCATGAAATTCATCTACTTAGTGTTGTCTCCAATGGTCTGAGAGGAAACAAGCCCTAAATCTTTCCAAAAACAACTCCAAAGTCACCATGCTGATGTCTAGGTGCAACTTTTGTTCTTCTAATCACTACCCTGTAGATGTGAAACATCTGAGGTGCATAATGGAACACCTAGCCCAAGTATTTCTACTATAAGTATGCATCGCAAAGCAACGATCAAAGTCTATTAGACATGTTTCCATGTCAAGTCCTCCGCTAGCACCGTCGAAAGTGGGAAGATGAGCTCTCAATAGATCGCTCATGTGACTTGCAACTACTACATCCTACTCTGTTGATAGTTCCTTCCACCTTGGATACTTCTCCCTTTCCCTCTCTACTTGTTTCTCCCCTTCTGGCCTAGGGCCTAAATGGCCAAGCACCTTGTCCAACAATTGTCATAACAACAAACCATCCATTCCTGGCTATTCTAGATTTGGGCCTCCTCCTTCCACATGATTTTGAGATCCGTGTTGTTACTCACATTCTAATTCATGGGAACTTTGTGATAGAGTACTTTCATAGTTGGCTCTACGACCACCACCTCCCTGGCCTCTACCACAACCATGACCTCTACCTCGAGCCATGCTCCTAGATGATATTAGAGAGGAACATGAGAGACCAAGAGTTAAGCACAAGGTTAGCCTAATGGGTACAATTAAGCTAGAGTACCTAGAGTTGTAAATCTTAGCTCTAATACCAAAGAAGTAACACCCTGCCCTGTGAACCCCAAAGGACAACAAACACTACACAATTTTTTTTTGGAAAGCGAAACATTGCATATGATGGAAATGTATATACATTACAAGAAAAGCAATTATGCATTTACAAAGCCATTCACGTCCTCTGAGGTACATGGAAGGGTCATTACGAATAATAAAATTTTATCAAACAAAAGTAAATAAAATCCCAAGATTACATAATGATAATGTGTAATCATCCATGAGAAAAAGAGTGGAAAAGATATTCATCATGTTTTACATTTCAACACAAAGTTTAATATTATAATTGTGGAGCATATTTCCACAGATATGATACATCATGAATACATTAATAGATTACATAATGCTTCCCTTATAACAATGGGAAGAGTACATCAAGTACAAGAATAATTACATAAATGAGGATTAAGGTACAAAATGAGGACTAGTCTTCAACCAAGTGAAGCTCTAGAACTCTGCATCCACTTCTACATCATGAACACATCCTAGGAGCCCAATGGGGTACATAGCACGTTCCACCTGACTGCGTGGACCTGAAGGTCCACCCCCCATGCTAGGAGATGACAATAAAGGATCCACATCCAAACAAGGTCAAGTAGACAAGGCTATCTCAACACTAACATAAAAAACATCAAACAAGTACAACGACACCTCCAAAGGCTACCAATCCAAAAGAAAATAAATGGGTATTGTGGGAGAGTGTCATCACATGGCCTTACATGATTTATCCAGGCAACCTATCACAAGGTACTGCATCAATCTATGGTTATCCTGACTGACTATGTCAAGGCGCTGCTCCATTCGGTGACTCATGCATAACCACTTACCTTTCACAAGGACAAGTCAATGATCTTACTGACTAGGTCTTCTCATCCTATCCTTATCCTATGAAAGCACTAACGGTATGGGTGAGGAACATAATTAATTTTTTTTAATGTTTAATTATCGAAACCCACTAGTTCATTAATTAAATTATCACTTGTTTAGGAAAATCTTCCATGGGTTACCCTAACAGCCCCTTTGTGCGCCAACCCCCATGAAGAGCCACCCTCCGCAACAGTTTTGAAACAAGACTCTCAACCACAAGGGGTGTACCAAACATAAAAGCCAAAAAATGAAAACACGTTCAAGCCATGAACCATCTCGCTCATAGTCATAACCAAAGGCAAGGAAAATCCTGGAAGAAGGTACACACATGAGAGCTCAAGAAAAAGAATATGATCAATGGAACACAAAGATCTAATCATGAGAAAATTCAATACAAAATGGGTTTCCCATCGCCTCTGGAAGCCTAACAACCTACCACCCTTAACTTATTAAAAGGAAGTGGCATAAGCTTTTACAGGTTCCTGACTGATCCAAAACATGTTTATACAAAAAGACTACCTTAATAGCGAAATAAAAAAAAAAGAGGGAGAAATATGATCAATCATGGAATCACTAGCATGCATAAGAAATCAATTCCAATGAGCACTCCGAATATAAACAAAATAACTATCTAATCATGTTCAAAGATGATTATAAATACCCATTCATTTAAATGAAAACTTAATCCAATCTTATTAAAGATAATCAAATAAATAATTAAATAATCCACTTAAAATCATTTGCATCACAATATATTTTAAATAGATAAGCACTCTGAAACCTATAATATGCAAAACATGAGATTTTTGGTTTAAAATTCCTAGCCTATACTTTTGTTTACTTCAAATTAATTAAGATTAATAATATAACCTATAATAAATTTAATTCAAATGTAACATGTGTATTTACTTCAATTAAATTTAATCAAAATATAGCATATGCAAAAATCACAAATCTAATAGTAAATGAATTTGTAAATAACTTTAACTTTAACTAACTTACAGTTAAATCTAATTTTGAATGCACTTTGAAAATAGCTCTAATCTAAATATATTAGGAATTAAATCTGATTTGAAATGTATCTGAAAATAATTCAAATCTTAAATGTATCGAAACAATAAACATTACTTCAAATTAATTTATGAAAGAGGACAAAACATTTTAAGCAAACAAACTTAAGGAAGAATAGCAAGTAGACTATTCTCAAGGACATTTTCCTTGTTTATTATTCCAAAAACTGAGATATTTATGAGGATGAAACTAATATACCGTTTAACTGAACATTGATACAATGTATGGATTTGAAACACAAGGTATACGGTTTAATTGGTAATGACATAGCGACCGTGAGGAGGTTATTGGCACACAGTTGGGAGGGAAGATGGGTTGCACAACTATCACCCCTCAGAGAAACTTTCTGCATTACGCAATTAGTTGATCATTAGGACTGTGTGATTGACATGCATGCCCGCGTTGGCTAACATGGAGAACTCTACACCACGTTACTGAGTTTCCCATTAGCTGTGGAGCCTGTGTATCATATATGAACAAAGGATGGTGCGAATGGAGGGAGGGGGCTTTAGAAACTTTCAAGCAAATGCAATTAGCAGGTTAATAAAATTTTAGACTTCCTATTATGTTCAAGAGTTGAGACTGAGACAGGTTGAACATAGATTTAGAGAGATTATTTCAACCGCTACAACATTCTATTTTCAAGAACTGCATATGTGGTAGGTTGCCAATGGAATCAGGAAAGCTATTTATGCCTCTACAGTCTTTTATGTTCAAGTCTTGCTGCTGTGACAGGTAGTAAAAGAAAACAAAGAGATTGTTTAATCTCATTTTAGCTGATTAGGGGTTGCAAACGCATGGAGCCAGGGGTGGCGACATGACAGTTTTTAGAGCCTTCTTAGCAAAGGCTTAAGAAACTCTCAAGAAAATGCAATCAACCTATTGTTCTTGCCAGGATGGACCCGACTGCACCAAAATATGATATAAGAAATAGGGAAATAGGACGCATGAAAAGGTACATGAACAGTCTGAAAAAGTGCCCCAACGAATTGCAGCCTCAAGGAAAGCAATGATTGCAGGATAGGCACAAAATGGATTTGTACAGGAGCGATCAACACAAATTTTGCAAGGAAGCGCTAAAATTTTGAATTAATGAAGCACATAGAGACGCATCCTAACTTTGTAAGCTTTGACTATGTCTTGGGCGAAAGTAGCCGCTTAGTTATATTAAATGGGACTACAAAAACCTCACATGGCAGTAATCCCTAATTGCATTACCTATATAATTGATCATTAGGTGCACATGGCTGGCCCAGATGTCCACTCTGGCTAACACAAGGGTTCAAAATTACTAAAATCCTATTGAACCTAAGGTGTCGATGATCATATAAACGTCTATTTATTTTTATTATGTAAAAGTATCATTACACACTAAATTTACAGTGTAGAAAATCAAGCCTATTTATTTGCAAAACCGTATTAGGAAATAGAAAACGATGGAACCTGAATTCCCTTGCTGGTTGTAACAAGAATCTGATGCTGAGACAGCTTCTCTGTCTGCACAATCACTCCCTCCCATCCTTCTATCAATCCCTTCTCTTTTTTTTTGTTTTTTAGAGAGCATATCTTTCGTGAAAAAACCTTTGTTACAATCTCCAAATTTAATTAAAGAAAACTCAATAGTGTTAGATATGAAATGAGACAAGTGGCTAGTCTGCAAATTTCATTTTCACCACCCAACACTTTACCTTTCTCCCGTTTTCCACCTGTTGGAAGTTTTTTACGTTTCAAAAAACAAACATTTACCTACCTTCACTTAGTTTTCAAATATAATAGTAGGATAATATTACTAAATTTAAATTAAATCAAACATTGAATTCTTTTAAATATATATTTTAACATTTACCCTTTTCCAGCAATTTTCACCTTCATTTAATATATTACTCGAAAATCAACTTATCACATTATTAAGTTAAATTAAATTAATTAAATTAAACATAAACCTTCCACCATTTTAACATTTTATTTGGTGGAATAAAATATATTTATTTTAAAATTTTCCCCTATTTAATTATAATAAATAACAAAATATTTATTTATTTATTTAAACATTAAAATTTGCAACTAATGTAATATTTAATTAAATCTTGACATTTTCTTTTTGCCATAACTCACATTAATGATTAAATTTAATGTTAATTTCAACTGTAATACTAACCATTATTGAATTAAATTAATCAATTAGCAATAACAATAGACAACTATATAACACGATAAACACATTCAAATTTATGACTGTAAATGGACGACATAAACAGAAAAATACCATAATAGAATGGAAAATTGGCATATGACATCATCAAACCTTGATGAGATGATAGACATGGATGAGGATACTTTCTTGTCAAATCCATAAACCACGTCATATCCATTGGGTATGTTGGGAACCCTCAGACCTGACGGTGTTGATGTAGTTTGTGCCAAGTACCTATAGCCTTGCATAAAACCAAGTCTCGAAACAACATATATGTGTAATGTCAAACACATTGTGAGAGAGAATTGCAGTGTAGCAGGGCACTCATAGATGAGCGATGCAACACCGTCCCCCTCACCCAAACCTCAAACAATAGCACATCATCATAAATATCATGAAGCAAGTATTCAAAAATTTGTGTAAACACACAATATTGCATAATCAGGTGAAGACGAACACCATGCATCATTATATCATTAACATTGCAAAATAGAATCATATGCATCCAAGCAAAACACATAAGTCAAACAGGTGAAACAATCACCAATGCAGTCATGAGTATGCATCAAACATAAAAGTATCCACACAGTATCATAAGAGAATTGTATCACGAGAGGTGCTACATCCTCCCCCCCAGAACTAGGCTTACTCCTGGAAGCCAGAAAACAAAAAAGGAAAAGATTCTCGAATGTGGGATGTATCCTCCCATGTCATTGATGACTCGTCAATAGGGTCCCATTGGACCCACACTTGCTCAATCTCTCTACCCTTGAAAATGAGTC
Source organism: Sequoia sempervirens (assembly GCA_007258455.2). NCBI lineage: Eukaryota > Viridiplantae > Streptophyta > Pinopsida > Cupressales > Cupressaceae > Sequoia > Sequoia sempervirens. The sequence goes on from VDFB02369379.1 coordinate 23,025, forward strand.
TCCTGTGCTAAAGCACAGTGATGAAATCGAGTGCCAATTGCCCATTATCAACTTGTAACACATTCCAATAAAGTACATGAGAAACATCTGGATAATATGACATAAGTACAGAAACATGAAACACATTGTGTATTCATGATAGACTAGGAAAAAATTCTAGGTAATAAGCAACGGGGCCAATTCTCTCCAGCACCTCGAATGATCACACAAAACGAGGCGTGAGCTTAGAGCCTTTTCCATAAAGGATTGGACTCTTTCATGGATGCACTTGCAGGAAAACCTAATCTCCAACTGAAAAGTGACAATCGACCCTATGCGCATCAGCATACTTCTTTTTCCTTTCCTAGGATGCTACTCAGTTCTCTCTAATGTGAGCAACTTGTTGCTCCATATCCTGAAGCATTTCAGGTCTAAGCAGAACTCGATCTTCAAGATGATCCCAACTCAATGGGGTCCAACAAGGACGGCCATATAATGTTTGAAAGGATGCCATGCCAATTAAGCTGTGATAACCATTATTATAAGAAAAGTCTAGCAGATGCAAATAATCCTTCAAATGCAAGTGTTGATCTATTACGTACATACAAAGCATGTCCTCAAGAACCTGGTTGACTCTCTCAGTCTAACCATCTTTTTCAGGATGGTAGGCAGAACTGAAGTTCAGTTGGGTTCCTAAGGAATAGTGCAAGGATGTCCACAATGCAAATGTGAACACTAGATCTTTGTAAAAAATAATCCTTCATAGAATTCTATGTAGTCAAACAATGTCTTCCATAAAAAATCTAGCCATAAAGGAAGTAATATAGGATGAACAAATAGGAGAGAAATATGCCACTTTGGTCAACCGGTCGACAGTGACCATGACAACATCATGCCGATGAGAATACATAGGTAAATCGACGATAAATCCCAATGATATAATTTCCCATTTCCATTTAGGAATGAGATGAGTATGTAAAAGACTTGTGGGATACTGATGTTCTGCCTTAACTCTTTGACATTCTAGACATCTTGCCACAAAGTCTGCAATATCTTTCTTCATGCCAACCCAAAAATATAGTGAATGAAGGTCTGCATACATCTTCTTGACGCCCAGATGTGCAGAATAGGGATCGTGACGTTCCTCTCTCATGATTAGGGTACGAAGACCCTTTGTAGGAGATACATACATACGACCCAAATACCACATGAGCCCATTAGATTCCAATGCATAACTAGAAAAATTTCCCTTTGGAGCCCTATCTGACTCAATTTCTGCCTTCACTTCCTGATACTAACTATCTATAGAAAGTGCTATGAGGATCTAGTTCCTCAAATCCGCACCAGGAGTTATTGCAAATATCTCATGCCTTTGCCAACTCAGAGCATCTTCCACTATGTTTTCCTTTCCTTGGATGTACTTAACCTCAAAATCATATTCACAAATAAACTCCATCCATCTCCTCTACATGGAATTCAGGTTCAGCTATGTAAAAATATACTACAAGCTACGATGATTGCTATGAAGCTCAAACTGATGCCCCAATAAAAACTGCCTCCATCTCACAAGGGCATGAACAACCATTGCTAAATCCAAATCATGCGTAGGATAATTTAGCTCATGATCCTTAAGCTTGTAGGACTCAAATGCAATCACACATCCTTCTTGCATCAAAACGGCTCTTAAGCCTTCCAAGGTAGCATCTATGCACACCATGAATTCCTGAGTAGGATTAGGAATTGCTAGGATCGGTGAACTGGTCAACTTTTTCTTAAGGGTCTGAAAAGCTAACTAACATTGTTCTAACCAAACAATTTTTTTTCCCTTTCCTGTGAAGGGTAGTAATGGGATGTGCAATCCTTGAAAATACCTCCATGAACCGCTGATAGTACCCTGTGAAATCCATAAAATTGTGAATCTCAAGAACATTACATGACAATCAACTATAGCTTGAATCTTTGAAGGATCCATGAAAGTACCTTCACCAGAGATGATGTGACCCAAGTATTTCACTTTAGCCTTATAAAATTCACACTTTGCCAAATTAGCATACAACTATTTGCTTCTCAGGCACTGGAAAACCTATCTCAAGTGTTCCTCATGCTCCTCCATAGTCTTCGAGTAGATCAGGATGTCGTCAAGGAACATGAAAAAAATATATATCCAAATAGGTTCGAAAGACTCCATTCGTCAAGCTCATGAACACCGATGGTGCATTCGACAACCTAAACGACATAATAGTGAATTCATAATGCCCGTACTAAGTGTGAAATGTTGTTTTGTGAATATTAGCTCAGCTATCTGCAATTGATGGTATCCCAACTTAAGATCTATCTTTAAAAATACCTAAGCCCCCTTTATCTGATAAAAAAGGTTGCCAATTCTTGGAAAAGGGTATCAGTTCTTTATCGTCACCTTTTTTAGCTACCTATAGTCGATGCACAAATAGAGGGAACCATCCTTCTTCTTTATGAATATAACTAGTGTTCCCCACGGGAAACACTAGGATGAATGAACCCTTTTGCTAAAAGCTCCTCTAACTACAAACGAAGCTCTTAAAGCTCCTGAGTTGTCATATGATATGGAGCCGAACATATAGGCTCAACCCCAAGTACAAGATCAATTCTGAAGTGAATGCCATGCTTTGGTGGCATTCTTAGGATTTCACTTGGAAAAACATCTACAAATTCCTTAAGGAGAGGGTAGTCATCCAATGACACCTCTTGAATTTCTCCCAAGTCCAAGTCATAAAATAACACAACAAAGAACTAACAGCTCTGATGGAAACACCTCTTTAATTGCATAGCATAAATCATTAGCAATGAGATGGGTCTTTGTATCCCGATGATCTCCATTTCATTTCCTAAATCATCTACACACCACATAGACTTGTGGTGACAATCTATTATCGTTCAGTGAGCATTCAACCAATCCATACCCAAAACAACATCATAGGACCCAAGAGGTAGGATTCGAAGGTCCAAAGTAGTCACCAACGACCCAATTTTCAAGACACAACCCTGAACAAATGATTGAATTGCTACCTTTTCCCCAGAGGCCAATTCAACCTACCACTTAATGCCTTGCCTTGCTGCCACCAGCCTAAAACACTCTAACTACTGAAGGGGAAATAAATGAATCTGATGCACCAAAATCAAAGAGAATAGAAATACTAGTTCCTTGCAACACACCTGATGTCTCAACCATAGTGTCCTAGTGATCAACTTGATGGTTGCCAACTATAGCAAAGAATCTATGAGAAGAACTTGCATCGCCCACTATTTGCTTAGAAGCAACTGGCCTTTGAATCAACCCTAAAGTCTTCTTCTAAAAACATTGTCTAGCAATATGTCCCTATTGACCTCAGGAAAAACAACCTATACCTCGACCAAAACCTCTGCCACCCAATGGTACATTTGATTGCCGATAACTACTCTGACTAGGAGCTGACTATGAACTCTGTGCAGGCTCCTCAAAAAGGTTATGCTAATTTAGTTGCCAACTCCAGTTTCTTTTGAATTGAGTTATGCTACTCTATTGAGATTGAGAGTTTCTATGCTTAGGCTGTGACTATCATTTCTACTAACCGCCCTTAGAAGGTGCATGATGACTCTAGGAAGAGCCTATAGCTTGAGGCTACCCACCTTGAGATCTAAAACTAGATGTCAGTGCACTACCAATTTGCACACCTGTGTGACCTCCCCAAGCCATGGCCAAATTTTCCTCTACCAACAAGCCTTCTCAATAGCTACATCCATTGTTTTTGGCTCAAAGACCTGGACTCCTCCACTGATTCGGGCATTTAAGCCTATGAGAAAGTGTTGTACAAGAATTGCCTCATCATTATTGATTCCCACATACTACTTGAGCTAATAGAATTGATGCTCGTACTGGTCAACTAACATTTCCATTTGTCTTAACTCATGAAATTCATCTACTCAGTGTTGTCTCCAATGGTCTGAGAGGAAACGAGCCCTAAATCTTTCCAAAAACAACTACCAAGTCACCATGTTGATGTCTAGGTGCAGCTTTTGTTCTTCTAGTCACTACCATGTAGCTACAAAACCTCTGAGGTGCATAATGGCACACCAAGCATGAGTATTGCTGCCATAAGGATGCATTCAAAATAGCAATCCAAGTCTATTAGCCATTTTTTTGCCTGAAGTCCTCTGATAGCACTGTCGAAAGTGGGAGGATGAGCTCTCAATATATCCCTCATGTGACTTGCCACTACTACATCCTGTTGTGTTGATACTTCATTCTGCCTTGGATGCCTCTCCCTTTCCCTCTCTACTTGTTGCTCCCCTTCTATCCTAGGACCTAAACGGCCAAGCACCTCCTCTAACAACTTTCATAATTGCAAATCATCCATTCCTAGTTGTTCCAGATTTGGGCCTCCTTCTAGATGATTTTGAGATCCCTGTTGTTCCTCAAATTCTGATTCATGGGAACTTTTTGATGGAGTACTTTCATGGTTGGCTCTATGACCACCACCTTCCCAGCCTCTACCACAACCATGACATTAAAGAGGAACATGAGAGATCAAGAGTTAAGTGTAATGTGTTAATGGACATAATTAACCTAGGGTACCCATAGTTGTAAACCTTGGCTCCAATACCAATGATGTAACACCCCGCCGTGTGAACCCCAAAGGACAACAAAAAATACACTTTTATTTTTGAAATCAAAACGTTTCATATGATGAAAATGTATATATATTATAAGAAAAGAAATTATGCATTTATGAAGTCATTCACATCCTCCAGGGTACATGGAATGGTCATTACTTATCATAAAATTTTATCAAACAAAAGAGAATAAATAACCAACATTACATAATGATAACATATAATCATCCATGAGCAAAAGAGTGGAAAAGATATTCATCATGTATTACATTTCAACACAAAGTTTAATATTACAATTGTGGAGCATATTTCCACAAATAATACATATCATGAATACATTAATACATTACATAATGCTTCCCTTATAACAACAAGAAGAGTACATCAAGTACAAGAATAATAACATAAATGAGGATTAAGGTACAAAATGAGGAGTAGTATTCAACCAAGTGAAGCTTTGGAACTCTACATCTGTTCTACATCACAAACACATCCTAGGAATCCAATGGGGTTCATAGCACATTCCACCTGACTGCGTGGACCCGAAGGTCCACCCCCATGGTAGGAGATGACAAGAAAGGATCCACATCAAAACAAGGTCAAGCAGACAAGGCTAACTCAACACCGACATAAAAAACATCAAACAAGTATAACAACACCTCTAGAAGCTACCAATCCAAAGGAAAATAAACGGGTACTGTGGGAAAGTGTCATTGCATGGCCTTACATGGATTATCCAGGCAACCTATCACAATTTACTATCTCCATCTATGGTTATCCTAACTGCCTATCTCAAGGCACCACTCGATAGGGTGAATCATGCGAAACCACTAAATACTAACCATTATTGAATTAAATTAACCAATTATAAATAATGATACACAACTAAATAACATAATAAACACATTAAAATTTATGACTTGAAATTAATGACATAAACAAAACAATACCATAACATAATAGAATACTAATAGATGACATTATCAAACATTGATGAGACAATAGAAATGGATGGGGATACTTTCTTGTCAAATCCTTAAACCATGTCATATCCATTGGGTATGTTGGGCACACTCAAACTTGACAGTGTGGGTGGAGTTGGTGCCTAGTACCTGCAGCCCTGCATAAAACCAAGTATCAAAACAACATATATATTTAATGTAAAACACATTGTGAGAGATAATTACAGTGTGGGAGGGCGCTCACAGATGAGCGATGCAACACCGTCCCCCTCACCCAAACCTCAAACAATAGCACATCATCATAAATATCATGAAGCGAGTATTCAACAATTTATGTAAACACACAATATTACATAATTAGGTGAAGACGAACACCATGCATCATTATATCATTAACATCGTAAAACAGTATCATGTGCATCCAAGCAAAAAAATAAGTCAAATAGGTGAAACAATCACCAACGTAATCACGAGTATGCATCACACATAATAGTATCCACACAGTATCCTAAGAGGCACTACACAAATAGCTAGGAAATTTTCACCTCTAGAATTCTCTTTTGAGCATTTCATTGTTTCACTCTTCCTTTATATATTACATTCATAAATATATTTCCTTGTCTACATTGTATTTTTTCCTAATATATGATAAAATTCCATGCAATTGCTACCGCATTTCCTGTCCATCCTGCTATTATTGTGCATCGAGGAAGGGAGGTAAATGCAATATTCAATATTTTAGTTTGAGGATGCATATTGTTTTGGCTGTATTGTGAAAATGAACCACTGTGAGATTGGTTTGGTAGCAAACTATTGAAAAATGGTACCATGCATCTCCATTAGATAGCATATTGGAGGGTGCTATGAGTGTTGTGCTCCATAGCCTACAACATTTGGCCTCCTATTGTTTCTATAAGTTGTGTTGCAATGTATTTTTCCCATTCCATACACATCTAACAAGCAAGAGACATTTTGATAGATTCAAATAAAATGTTGCTTTGCAGTAATATTATGTTGGGCTCAATGGAAGCATAGATGGACAAGGATATATGAAGCCCATCTATGGGACAATTTTTTCCTAAAAGATGATTGTCGTTGTAAGCATAAACAAGGTTTGTTTTATAAAAGTATATTTGACTAAGTTACATATTCAACTCTTTTCTTCCTGCATGGCTAGCTAGGCTCTAGTACATATCAAAACCAGGTATGTTAATAAAGGTATTTGTGTGCAATTTATGCTTTGAAGCAAAACCTTCCATATTCTTTGGATGTCTTCCTTTTAATGATATTTGGCTATTTCATCCATAGAATTGGTTTTGTTTTCAAACAAGACCTCCCATATATTCTTCTTTCTCTATAGTTATCAACAATATAGACAAGTCCCATTTTTCCCAATTCTTTATCTACATTCTCTTTTCCTTAAAGTTATTGCAGCAAAAAAAGCACTACAAAAAAGGAAATCATTTATGAGAACACATATTTTTTTTGCAACTTCGTCATTGTGCAATATATGATATATATGCATGCATGAATTCTTACATGCACTAGAGCACAATAAACATATTATATTCTACACATTACATTTTTCCATGTCTCTATAGTTATCTTTTCATCTTATGGAAAAAATTATCTATAGGCAGCTCTTTATCAACATATCCATCTTTTTATAGTTGTTACACAAAAAAAAATAGTACAATATAGGACATCATATATGGAAACAACAAAATTTCCAATGTTTCTCCATTGTGTGATATATGATATGGTTCCATTAAATTTTTGATGGGCCTTGCATACTTTTCTTGCTTCGGGGTTTGGCTAGAGCCCATGAGGCTTCATGATGTTAATATGGTAAGGAGAAGAATGAGCATGGGTTTGTGGTTTTTCCTTTCATCATCATACATTGGTTGCTACATATACCCAACATATTGTGGTATTCCAACTACATTTCTCCATGCTTATAGAGCTATCTTTTCAGCTTGCTAATTCAACTATTTAAACCTAGTTCTTTATGATGATACCTATTTTCTTTAGGTTATGACAACAATTATATGATGCGATCGTAAATTTTTGTATGTAAAGAAAACCTTTCCCATCTCTTTAAACTTATACACAACTTACAAAATTTGAAACATATTGATACAAGATTCAAGCTACATCCTTTGGTGGAAAATATTGAAATCAAATAGAAAATTGTGTAAGAGGTATTAGAATAACACTAATTTTCTACTAAATATTATAGACAAACACCACATTAAATAGAGCTTTAAAATATGGAGTATAGGAGAGGAAAACTACAATAATGAATAGTTTGTTATGGGGAACTGAAAAGAAAAATATTATGAAGAACAATTTGTTATCACGAACTTCAAATAGATGAGGAAAAAATAATATCATGAAACATATTAATACAAGACATATAACATGTTCCATCCAAACAAAATAACACATAAAGAAATAAAAAAAAATTGAAAGTAGTGCAAAGGTATAGGTGAATGTCATGTTTGTGCTTTATACCAATCTACAAAATTTTAGAATTTTGAAATTTAAAAAGAATAGTTCTTTTACAACTTCTCATTTTTGTCTACAATATTCAGTGCCAAATAATGTAGCTTGAATTTTGAATTGACAAGCCAATTGTTACATAGATTGCTTGTGTTGTATCAATATCCACTTTCCCATAACAAACTATTTATTATTGTAGTTCACCTCTTCTATTCTCCATGTTCTTAAGTTCTATTTACTTTGTCTTTCCTTTTTAATGTTCACTATGGGATGCTAAGACTTTTGTTTTGCAAATATGAACATAATTTATTCCTATGTTTTCATATATATATATATTCATACATGTTCATTGAGCTTGTCCCACTCCCTGCACAAGGTATACCTACATCTTGTTTATGTGATCTCTTCTATTATAGATGCATTACATATTATTTTTATAAACTATACAACTATTTATATTTCCCAATTTACATATTGTCTACCAATTACACATGTTTGTTGCACTAAACTTCAAATTTTCTTTGTGACTAACTATATTTGATTAAAACCATTTTAGATTGTAAACATTCTCAACTATAACTACCCATCTCCACAATACTAAATAGCTTTGTGATAACATGTTTGGCATGGTCTACAAGATGCAACTACATTCTATTTATATAGAAGGTAAGGCTATATGTCCTTTATTCCATCTCTTATTTCATGACTACATGCCAAATTCTTTGTCATAAACGATACAACTATATATATTTTAAAAATATATAACATTGATTTCAACTAAAGAAAATTCTCAAGTTAATGCTATGATATTTCTACAATCTATAATTCTTAAGATTTTTTATTTCTACATATTTGATTATGTTTCTATTTTTGGATGAAAAAAATCAAACACAATCAAATATCCATAAACAACACACTTAGGTGCCCAAACATTGGCTTCACCATTGAACATAGTGTTGGGAAATGTATTTTCTTGCTTGGGGGTTTGGTGATAGCCCATGAGGCTACATAACCCAATATGGAAGGGTGGAGAGTAGGCCTTCTTTTTTTCTGGTCATACTACATCTAGTTGCACCCAAAAGGTATGCCTACATCTTATCTAAAACTTATGTTTTGCAAATATGAATGCTATTTATTCCCATGTTTTCATATATATACATATTCAAACATTCATTGCGCTCCCATGCTTTTGATTTTAATATGGTGCCATCTCTTATTTCATGAGTACATGTCAAATTCTTTCTCATGAATGATACAACTATATATATTTTTAAAAGAGTATAACATTGATTTCAACTAAAGAAAATTCTCAAGTTATATGTTCTTGCTCAGGGGTTTGGTGACATCTCATGAGGCTGCATGACCCAATATGGCAGGGTGGAGAGCAGGCCTTTCTTTCTTTTGTTCATACTACATCTAGTTGCACCCACAAGGTATGCCTACATCTTATCTAAGACTTTTGTTTTGCAAATATGAAAGTAATTTATTCTTGTGTTTGCATATATATATTTGCACATTCATTGAGCTCCCATGCTTTTCATTTTAATATGGTGCCCACATTTTTTTTATTCTTCTAACAAATAGATTAATTATATAAGAGGAGTTGCATTATCTGGCATTTACTATTATAGAGAAATAGGGAAATTACAACATAACTACTAGTAAAACATACATACATATATTTATGCATATATACATATATATACACATGTACATATATTTATATTACATATATATATGTATGTATATCTATATATATATATATTACATGTATATATATGCAACCAACACCATAATGGTTGTTTTTGACAATGCAACTTAATCAAAGTATACTTTCCCACACTACGCCATTCAATATTCAATTTACTTCATCCTCATCCATCGTATAGCAACGATATAATGCATTAACCCTCACACAAGAAAACACCTACCATTCAACCTCCATCTATTGAGTACACCAACTCCACCACTGCCAACCCACATAATCACCAAGCTCCACGACACCATAAAAAATCCCTGGTCAATTTTCCACCAGCGATGACATCTTCGTCACTACCTATGATTCTTAAGTGTTTTTCTAATAGTTTTTTTACAATTTCCCTACTTTTTCTATAATATTTAGTGGTAAATAATGTAGCTTGAATTTTGAATTGACAAGCCATTTGTTACATAGAATTTTTTGTTACACCTTGTTTAGACAGTGATAGAATTTTTGGTAAGTAGGAATATGCTGCAAACTCAATTCTATACATGCATTTCACTGACATATTAGAAAAATACTTAACAATCAGAGAAAAAAGAGAGATGCTTCAAAACCCAAATTAAATAGAACTTTAAAATATGGAGAATATTATAGGAAAACTATGATAATAAAAAGTTTGGTATAAGGAATTGGAACATGTATACATATGTATATATGTGTATACACACACACACACACACATATATAAATGTATATATACATATATATACATGTATATATACATATATATAAATGTATATATACATATATATACATGTATATATACATATATATACATGTATATATACATATATATACATGTATATATACATATATATACATGTATATATCTATACAACTCATAGGTTCTAGAGCACAATAGTTTTAATACCCTCCAATCTACTATAAAATATAGGCAAAGCAAATTATTTTTACAATAGTCTATTATCAAACCAATACCACTGTCATGCCAGGCAAAAAAAAAAGATCAGCACACAATTCTTAATTAAATGCACAAAAAACACTTTTATAGTTTCCCTATTTCTCAATAATATTTAGTGCCAAATAATGTAGCTTGAAATTTTCATTGACAACCCAACTATTACATGGATTGCTTGTCTTCTATCAATATGTTTCATGATATACTCTTCTCCTCATATATTTTAAGCTTCGTCTAACAAATTGTTGATTCCCACAGTTTAGCTCTTGTATTTTTCATATCTTAGGGAGGGTAAATATGTGTGTGCATTTAATTAAGAATTGTGTCTTTGTGTTATTTTTTTTGCTTGGAATGAAACTTTAGGACTTTTTTATTTTATTCACTCTGAAATGAATTTTTTTTACTTTCAAAATTCTAAAATTTTATGCTATATTTAACTCTTTTTAGATTAAAATCTACATAAATACAAATAAAGATAGCATACACAAATATTTAGAAATACATGTGTATATATAGATTGATGTTGCATTGTGAATTGAGCCATAGTGGTGTTGCTATCTATATAGATAGATATATTTTTTCCTATATGTATATTTTTACATATGAAAGGGGGATTTCAATACATATATATATATATATATATATATATATATATATATATATACATACATATATATATATATATATATATATATATATATATATATATATATATATATATACATATACATATATATATATATATATATATATATATATATATATACATATATATATATATATATATATATATATATATATATATATATATGTATATATATCTATGTGTGTGTGTGCATATATGTATCTATCTATGTTTCAGGGAATTCAATACCATTTCCATTTTTGTGAATAATATTTAGAATAAGTGTGTCTTTCTTGCTTGGGGGTTTGGCTATAGGCCACGAGGCTTCATGATGCAAATATGGTAGGGAAGAGACCGAACGTGCATTTAGAGCTTTTTCTTTCCACTATCATATATTTCTTGCTAGTTTTATACATGGGCACACAAATTCTCTGATGCACTTGCCTACAAAAAACATACTCTATTCCATCGATTGCATTTGACATTCTTTCCACAGCTATCTTTTCAAGTTCTCAAATAGATCCCTTATTGGCAATTCTTTACCAACACGACATGTAATCAAAATCTTCCATTTTATCTCGTTTTATTTAGAACAAATAGTGCTAACCTATTTTATTGTATATCTATATTGTTTCTGTAGACACTGAAAATTGACCTAGGCCTGCAAGCTCCATTTCTCACCACTTTTGTCCTAGCATAATTAAGATACTTAATTATGTCATCCGATCTATTTTCATCTATTAATTAAATAATTTTAATTATTTAATTAATTTATGTCTATTTATTCTATCATGACTAATTAAATAAACTAATTGTGTCACTAATTTCTTCCTCTTCTTCAATAGTTAAATAAATTATCATTTATTTAATTATTTTGTCATCTTTCATCTATAGTTAAATAATTACTATTAATCATTTATCTATTCATGGTCCTTTAATTCTTCTATAGTCAAATAATTATTAAAATTATTTAACTATACCATGTCTAATTTTGATCTCTCCATTTAATTAAATTAATTAATTTAATTAAATACTGCTCTTGTCATTTTCTTTAAATAAATAATTTGGATAAATTATTTATTTGCCACTTGTCCATTTCCTCCATTTTCAAATAAATAATTTGAATAAATAATTTATTTTCCACTTGTCCATTTCTTCTATTTTCAAATAAACAATTTATTTTCCACTTGTCCATTTTTGACATTTTCAAATAAATAATTTAAAATAAATTATTTGTGCACCACTTGGTCAAAGATACCCTGTCATAATCCCCTATCATAACATTCGTTTCCTGTCATAGCCTGCATGTCCCTGCATGTTTGTCATGGCCTGCATGTCTTTGCATGTCTTCTTGTCATGATTCCTCCAAGAATAGCATATTCTTGGTGCATCAATTCTCATCCATTGATCTTGGAATCTTTCTACAAGATTAATCTCAACCATCCATTCAAATGGTTGTCTATAAAAGCTAGCTTCCTTCTCCATTTTCAGCTTAATAACTATTCTTATCCAACTTTCTACTTATCATTTGCAGGTATTTGCACAAGTCACACTACAAATCTGAGGGCATATTTGCAAAAGGAGAAATAGGAGTGCAAGAGAAGTGATTCAAGTTCAAGCATGGGGAGTATTTTAATTTAATGTTTTATTTTCCTTATGCTTACTTTGTTTTCTCTTGTTTGGATGTGGTTTAATAGTTTAGAGGTGTTTGCTATCACTTTGTCTATTCTATTTGATTTCTAACCTCATCTCACATTTGGTGAACCTGACGTGAAGTAGAGAAATTTGTGTGTTCTTGTTTATCTTTGCTATTTTGTACGTTACAGCCAAGAATTCATATCAAATCCCGTCACCTTCGTTTGAGCACAAAAAAATGGGTGCATAACATATGTTAAAAAATTTTATGGGTTTTGTAGACTTCATTCTTAGCTTTCCAAAACTTTAAATGGTTCAAAATTTTGTTAAGAATTGCGAAAGTTATGGCTGTTTTAGTGACCACAACTTTTAAGATTTAGTTGTTCATACCCAAATTTTCTTTTGTTTATAACATTTTTGTCTTGTAGGATTTTGTAAAGCATATTGTGTGTATTGAAGGTCTATGCCTTAGCTTTCCATAGATATATACGGTTTAAAATTTTGTTTAGTTTTGAGAAAGTTATCACTATTTTATATTTGTTGTTTCCATTCAAGTTTTTTTTTGATTGACTAATCTTTTGTTTGTAGCATGTGGCTTTGGAATGAGGCTACCAAAAATTGTTTCTTTTGGAGTGACAAAAAAAATGGAGTTTTTTTTTTTAGTTTTCCTTGATTTCCTTTTCTTCGTTTAGTTTAGTCTTTTCATTTTCTAGTTTAGTTATTTACTAACTTTTAGTTTGGTTTTTAATCTCTTGTTCTAACTTAGTTTTTTGTAGCTTTCTCATTGGTCCAAGACATTTATGAAACTACTAATTTGTGATTTTGCAGCTCCGTTAGTCGAAGACTCATTTCCTAAACAAGGTGTTTGCGATTTCTAGTTTAGGAACACTTATTTTGGTGCATTAAAATGAACATGTGTTTGATTTTGTCTGACTGTGCTTGAAGGTGGTAGATGATTATGCTCTCACCTTGTGAAAACTAGGTGATAAAAAAACTAGACCCACCTTATTTTTTTGTCACCCTCACAACTTAATAATTGAAGTATCCTCTCCCCTTGCGCTTTCGAGTGATCCTGGGTGTAAGAGAAATGGTTATTATTTCTAGAAATAGGCCTACCTTAAGGGAAAAATTACTCACCTTAAGGGATGATCCGACTGGTAACAGGCTAAAGCCAAGCCACTTCTAGTCGGGATATAAAATGGGTGCTCGAAGAAAGTTCAAGTACCACGAGTATAGATGTGTCACACGGACAGAGTAGTACTCCCATAAACCCTGTTGAGTGTAACCTCTTCAGGCTCGAGTGCCACCTAATTGGTGATTAATCTCTTGCCCCATGTGTGGCCACTCGAACGGATGCCCTAACTAGACTCTTTTTGTTTTAGAGGCCAACCATTTTCACCCGTTGCTTGGTATAGTGCAGGGTATAGTATCATGCCCGAAGATACTCACTACTGACTCCCTTGAGTAGAGATAGCAGTTCTTGGGAAGTGATGACCCAAGAATATGAAGTTGGTGTGCCTGAATGATGTTAATGGGCCGTGGAGGGGAGCCAGTGCCACCAAACTTCTAAGCTATTCGCTCTCGAGAAGGAAAGGTGTTTAGCACCAATTCGGGGTATATCAGTGGGCTATATCAAGTATACAAACCCTTAGCCTATTAGGATTGTGCTCGAATCATGTGTGTTTGCATACAACAAAACATTGTGCTTGTCAAGTGTTTTCTAGATTTTCAAACACTATACACAACATTCACAAATCTGGACACAAAACCTCAGCCAACTTAGACTTTTCAATAAAACATCAAAACAACAATCTCAACCTAGAAGTCTTCTGTCAAAACCAAATCATGAAATTGTTCAAATCTCTCATTCCTTGTGTATTTTAGTTTGCATCTTACCATAGGGTCATCTTTGCAAATATTTAGCTTCATCCTTAGGCTTCACCATTTGCATTTTCAATCATAAACCAAAAACTTAGGTCATCATCTCATTTTGCATATTTTGGATTAGGACAACCTTACCTCACTTTGCAAAATATTGACTTTCGAAATTAGGTTATCATTGGACTTAGACATCATTATCTTCTTTAGTCATTGTCCTTGTGTGAGATCCTTCTAACTCAAAAGTATAGTTAGGAAGACTCGCTTGTCATTTTGTCCTTCAAACAAGTCCTTTGATATTCCAAAATTGAGACATAGATCAAGCATAGGGTGGTTAGGAAACCTTCTTTCAAATCATTTTAGACCTTTGCATTTGCATACCTTAGATATTCAAATCATTGTAGTCCTCACCTTGCATATCTCTAAAATCCAAAATATTGTCATCATAGTCCTCATTTGGCATCTAGACTTTGCATTGGTCATTTCCTTAACCAACATTTTCACATTAGTCCTCACTGTCACCTTGGCATTTGACATCCTTTCTTAACAATTTATCACCTTGCATTAGTCATTTTCCTTGGGCAAACATCATTATCACCTTACATTGACATCCTCCAAAAACAAAAACAAAAAAGTTAGTGTCATAACTTGTCATCTTAGTCTTCATTGTCCTTTGGCATTAGTCATTTTCTTTAGACAACATTTTCTTATTGCATCCCTTATTGTCAAAAAATCCAAAAACATAGTCTTGCATTATCATCTCCTTGCATTGCCATCCTTTATCGAAAAAAAAAAAACAAAAACATAGACTAGTGTCATACTTGCATTGTCACCATCTTCATTTGAGCAATCCCCTTTTATGGTTGAGACTAGGCTTTAAAGACAAAGATAACAAATGAAAAACTTTGGACAAGATTTCAATCTCAACATTGATAATAACACTTATGACATGAACCAACATTGGACTTTTTCTGACCCATTTCACAACATGAACATGCAATCTTCCATGAACAGGCCATTTTCATCACAAAATCCTTCTAAACCATTCATACAAAGAGACCAAAATGGACGAGCATATGTAGAAGACTTAAAAGTTACAATGAAAAATCCTAATATAGCCTCCTTTGTAGAAAAATTAGTCTTACGTGACCCTCAAAGGTATCTATCCATACTTTTGGACCAAGGGGCTAAGTTACAATGGGGCTTTGACATAAATCCTTAGGGACGTCCATCTGTCTACTCTCACCATCAATAGTCACTTAACATAAATCCTGCCATTAATTCACAACAAACATCCACTTATCACCCTTATCCTAACCTTGACAAGGGAAACCAACTGTCCACTAGTCCATTACGATTCTCCACATCATATTCTAGTCCTTCACCTACCAATCCCGTCCAAGTCTACATACCTTATGAACCATCTACCTACTCATGTCAAGTCTCCACATACTAGTCCAGTCCAAGTCCCCATGCCATATCCTAGTCCTTCACATACTAGTCCAGTCCAAGTCCTGATGTCCTATCCTAGTTCTTCATCCATTAATCCTTTTCAAGTCACTCCCTCACAAGCTGCATTTAGTCATGAAAATTCTATCATTGTACAAAGTCAAATCCCATTGTCTAAACTTGAGGATACATGTCAAAATGAAAGCTCAAAGCATGACATTATAACATCACCTTCATGTCAAGAACAAGGTAGCCAATCCCATGACCTTATCTTAAAGTCCATTCAAGAAACCCTTCAAGATAACCATGACATCCAAAACACACCTATCCTTAACAAAAATCCCATTTCCGATTATATCATCCATGACAACCCCATCTTCAACCAAGACCCTATCTTTGACCAAGAAATCCAAAATGATCCACTCATCAACCTTTATGCCATTCATGACCAAACATTTGAGACTAATCCTACTCAAAATCTAAGCACATCCACTTCCAAAAATGAGACACTTGCCTCCATGAGACACATAGACGATAGACGATATTCCTCCAAAAAAATAATCTTCCACTAGGGACATGCTTGCACTTGATCAAGTTATAGCTGAAATCATTGGACTCTATGATATTAAACATAATGATGGGTTCGACATTTCCTTGGATGCACCAACAAAATCATCTGAACTTGACATGTCACAAGATCAAACCAAAGATATCAGTCAGAAATATGGCCAACAAGACAATGAAGCAAAGACACTATCAACTAGGGTCATCTACTCTTGTCAAAGCAGGATTTCTCACAGATGAGAACATTACAAGTGACAGTGCTCACATATACCATGATGGGTTAGCAGCTTGCTTTCAAAACAATAAATACCCCATCACAAACAAAATCTGTCAGAGCATGCATTATCAAGGCAAAGGACTAGGCATACTTGAACAAGGCATTCAAGAACAAATACAAGTTCAGGAAAATTATAGACATCAAGGTCTTGGCTATTCTTCAGTTATTAAATCAAACGATGTCAGTGGAACCTCCTTGATACTGGGGGAAACCTTGTCAGATACAAATGTCAAAATAGAGTCCATGATAAATCCTTGTCATAAGATTGTTGCCAACACCCCATCCACCCACACCATAAACCATCATTCTCAACATCTTAAACCTTCCCTTTGGAACCAACAAAAACAAAATTCTTACAAAGTCAAAAATCAAATGTCAAAGGTCATCGAATTAGACAAAAAGACAAGTGGACAAATGAAATTAAAATGGATCCCAAAGAAAAGTGGATCAAGCAAAGAAAATATGACAAAAAAAAAGTTAATCAAAATGTGGAGCCATAAGACAAAAGGACTCCCACATATAATAAATGTCCACCTCCTTCAAAATGGTCATTAAGCAAGACATCTAAAAGTGTTGGTTCCAAATTCCATCTCTCCAAAATCTGTCATCCATCATACCAAGTTTGGAAAATTAAAAGTGATTCATCCAAACGTCCAAACAACCTTTCCACATCTACCATCATTTGTTGTAATCCTACATCTTGCCTAAAGTCCAAAAATCCCACGTCACAAATCCGTCACATCATGGCAGCAACTCTTTATCACAAGGACTCTCATGGCACTCTATTGTGATGTGCGTATTTTGATAAGGCCAACTCTAGTATCAGAAAGGATCATAATGGCATCAATCAGTTGTATACAAGCGCTATGATCCTAACAAGACAACTTCTTCAGCAAGTTCATTATTGGCATATCATGGCACCAGTCTCTACATTGACACCATCAGTGGAATTAGAATAGTCAGTGGTCATCTAAAGCATCCAGGCTATCCGCAAAATCAAAAAATACAAAAAAATTGAAAAATAAAAAAATCATCACCTTGATGAAAACCTGGCAAACAAGCATCTTGGTGACACAAAATAAAATAAAATAAAGTCAAGAAAATAGTAAAGAGAAAAATTTCATCCAATGATGAAAACTTGGCAAACAGGCACCTTGGATAAGTACCATGATGAAAACCTAGCAAACAGGCGTCATATGTAAAATAAATCATCTGTGTGGACTTTTACACTTGGGGGCAAGTCGTCTCATTTCCCATACTTTCCTCATGACATTTACACCCATCCATTTAATCCATATCATTCCCCCGCCCATTTTCCCACCTACCTTGGTCTTGACATAAAATTGGCACACATAAATCATGCTTTGGGGAAAACTCTTGACATGTCGATCTTTTTGTCACAAACTATTTTGTCTTTTCCATCATTATCCCTATATGACATAGTCCTTGAAAATCATATGACAATTCCCTTAGTCTCATGTCTCCCATCATTTACCAAGGCCACCCCCTATCCTTTCATGCCTGTCACCTATCTTGGCTTTACCTTGTCAAATGGTCTAAGGATACTCCATCACTCCATCGTCCCAACCAAGTCATTCCAAATGCAACGAGTTTCATCCATACGAGCACATTATCCAAAATTTTACTTGACTGCATTCTTGGCCCGGCTGTAGACCTTGATACTTTCGTCACATTATCGTTGTTGTCCTGACGTTGTTTCAGGATGCGTCCTTCCCATGTCAAACAACGTTGTCATCACCTATCAATTGGTATTTAGCTTGACTAGGGGCACAATCATGTTTTTCCTTGGATTCTCATATGTAGGCATCAATCACATGCATTTGTCGTAATCCTTTTAAACCATTCAAAAAAGACCAAAAACATCATAAAATGTCATGAAAAAAGACCTAAAAATCAGAAAATGTCTTAAAAAAAGACCTAAAAATTAGAAAATGTCTTAAAAAAAGACCTAAAAAACTAGAAAATGTCCTGAAAAAAGACCTAAAAATTAGAAAATGTCCTAAAAAAAGACCTAAAAACTAGAAAATGTCTTGAAAAAAAGACCTAAAAATCAGAAAATGTCTTGAAAAAAGACCTAAAAACCAGAAAATGTCCTGAAAAAGACCTAAAAATCAGAAAATGTCCTAAAAAAAGACCTAAAAATCATAAATGTCCTGAAAAAAGACCTAAAAATTAGAAAATGTCCTCAAAAAGACCTAAAAATAAGAAAATGTCCTAAAAAAAAAAAAGAGACCTAAAAATTGAAAAATGTTCTGAAGAAAACACAAACTTCCAAAATAGAATCATGTCAGTCAACACAGTCACGTCAATTCACGTATTGATTATTCTTTGTCATTGTCGAACTACATTGTCTCCGTGAACTTGCTACGTAGGGAAGGCTCATCTTCGAGTCCCCAAGACATTAGGTCAGTCCCATTAGGTTTTTCAAAATAAATCATGACTCAATTATTCGTCAACAAGACAAAGTCTTTGGTCACGTCGAACTACGAGGTCTCTGAGTGCATGATGTAGGAAAGACCATCTATCGATGGGCCCCCGAGGCTGCACTAGGTCAGTCCATTAGGGTTCATTGCACAATTTTTGCACACACATGAAATAGTCTTTAAATTTGAAGGAACAATCTACCCAAGTGAACTTCGACAATCTGTGAACAAAACATGACAATCATCTTGTCATATCAAAATCGGTCAATCTCAGTCAAACTTAGTCAATCCAGTGAAATCTTGTTTACTCTTCAGATGTGTCCTTCTGAAGGGTAGCCAGTCATTTAATCATGCCCTAGGATGTGTCCTTCCTAGGCATCATCATCGTCATCTGACATTTTGAACAATCCTCTTGACATTTAAGAACCACTCCTCTTGACATCAATGTTCTTTCAGATGTGTCCTTTTAAAGAACAACCCCCATCATTTATGCCTTAGGATGTGTCCTTCCTAGGCATCATCACTGTCACCTATAATTTTGAGGGATCCTCTTGACATCAACATTATTCAGGATGTGTCCTTCTTGAATTTGGAAATCTTCGACACTCGTCATCTTAGCATTGTCAAAACCTTGACACCCTAACATCTCGACATTAAAACACTTGGCATCCAAAAATACTTGGATAACACTTGGCACTTGTTGATTTTTCATCATGTTACTAGTTTTTTAGTGATATCCCGACAATAGGATTTAGAGAAGCAATGACATATCATGATGTTTGTCTTGTCTTTTGAAACTCATGTTACTAGTTTCTCAACGATGTCCTAACTCTTGGATTTAGAAAAGAAGCGATGTATCATGATGAAGGTTTTGGATTTATTTTGTCTTTTTTGGCAATCATGTTGCTAGTTTCTCGAGGATGTTCTAGAGACAGGATTTAGAGAAGCAATGACGTTTCATTATTGGTCCTTCTTGTCTTTTTCTGCTTGCGGTTGGTTATGACAAAAAGACTGGGGCAAATGTTCCTTTTTGTATGAGTCATGATCATCCTTGGCTGCGACTACTTATCTCATGTGATGGTACAACCTTCCACACCTTGGTCTACGTCATATCATGGTGTTTGTTGGCCATTACAATAATTTTCCCAACGATGATAAATATAAAAATGTAAGTATGAATGTTGGATCCCTTATCATTTCTCGTCTAGCTTTCCATCTTCATCCTCCTTTCTCTTTCACACTAATATCCATCCCCTTCCAAGCTAACATTTCTTCTATCCTTCATCCTCTAGTCTTATCATCCATTTCACGAGCACACTTGTGTTCTTTGAACTCACCTGTCATCTCGAGGGGGCATACACAACCCTCCTCGTAATTCTTCTTTCATTGGGCCATATTTTAGAATTAAATTTCTTTGACACAATGCGATGAACTGCATTATGTCAAAGAGGGGCAAATTGTAAACACTAAAATTTGACCTAGGCCCGCAAGCTCCATTTCTTGCCACTTTTGTCCTAGCATAATTAAGATACTTAATTATGTCATTCGATCCATTTTCATCTATTCATTAAATAATTTTAATTATTTAATTAATTTATGTCTATTTATTCTATCCTGACCGATTAAATAAACTAATCGTGTCACTAATTTCTTCCTCTTCTTCAATAGTTAAATAAATTATTATTTATTTAATTATTTTGTCATCTCTCATCTATAGTTAAATAATCACCATTAATCATTTATCTATTCATGGTCCTTTAATTCTTCTATAGTCAAATAATTATTAAAATTATTTAACTATACCATGTCTAATTTTGATCTCTCCATTTAATTAAATTGATTAATTTAATTAAATACTCCTCTTGTCATTTTCTTGAAATAAATAATTTGGATAAATTATTTATTTGCCACTTGTCCATTTCCTCCATTTTCAAATAAATAATTTGAATAAATAATTTATTTTCCACTTGTCCATTTCTTCTATTTTCAAATAAATAATTTATTTTCCACTTATCCATTTCCAACATTTTCGAATAATTAATTTAAAATAAATAATTTATGCACCAATTGGTCAAAGATACCCTGTCATAATCCCCTGTCATAACATTCATTTCCTGTCATCGCCTACATGTCCCTGCATGTCCTTGCATGCCTGTCCTAGCCTGCATGTTTGTCATGGCCTGAATGTCTTTGCATGTCTTCATGTCATGATTCCTCCAAGAATAGCATATTTTTGGTGCATCAATTCTCATCCAGTGATCTTGGAATCTTTCTAGAAGATTAATCTCAAACGTCCATTCGAATGGTTGTCTATAAAAGCTAGCTTCCTTCTCCATTTTCAGCTTAACATCTATTCTTCTTCAACTTTCTACGTATCATTTGCATGTATTTGCACAAGTTACACTACAAATCTGAGGGCATATTTGGAAAAGGAGGAATAGGAGAGCAAGAGAAGTGATTCAAGTTCAAGCATGGGGAGTATTTTAATTTATTGTTTTATTTTCCTTATGCTTACTTTGTTTTCTATTGTTTGGATGTGGTTTAATAGTTTAGAGGTGTTTACTGTCACTTTGTCTATTCTATTTGATTTCTAACCTCATCTCACAGTTTCGTTTATAATGTTGCACATATACAATAGACATTCAACAAAATTAGTCTATTGTAAATTGTCTATTTGAAATTCTTCCATGGTCCAACAACTCGATCCAATATAGCTTGTCCTTGTTAAACACCATCAATAGTGCATGTATATGCATATATATATATATATATATATATATATATATATATATACATACAATGTGAACTATATGTGAAAATCAATGGTTGGAAACATAGACAAATACATATACGTATACATATATTGAAGAAAAATAGACTAATTGTATAAGTGGTGTGTTCTCATTAGAGATATTTGGAGGTTTTCCTCCTCGAAGTGGCTTGTTATTCTTTGTTAATATCAAGTATTTTCAGCATATTTCATATCATATTCTTCTATTGTGCAAGTTATTTCATAACAAGTGGTATCAGAGCATGATCTTGGCACCATAGAGGCAAGGTTTTTCTCAATTTTGGAGGCGATTTTGGGAAGAGCATATCTTTCAGATTTTGGTGAATTTTTTTCTTATTTTTAAAGGGTTTTTGAAGAACATATTGAAGAAGCTACAGTCCAGATTTCAGAAGAATTGGAGTATAATTAAGAGAATTATTATAGAATTAGGGTTTCTACACTATTTTTTTTGGAATCTACATATCTCACACATATTGTTGAATTGGAGTCGAATTTTTATTGGGTTTTTGAAGAAATACTAAAGGAGATTACAATAAAAATTTGAGAGAATTTAAGTTTCATTTGTGTGATTTATTTCAATATTAGTGGTTTCCATCATGACAGGGCCTGCAACAAGGGGTAAAAAGAATGTTGTCACTCCGGGGAAGACTCCTGATTAGGATGGTCAAACAATTGAGGATATTACTCATACTGAAGAAATCCATAAGGTCAAGGAAGAAATTTCCTCAATTAAGATGGATATGTCGGACATGCGAAACATGTTAAGCACCTACATAGCTGAATCAAGAAAGGAGTTCTCAAGTGGCCAAGGTGAAAATTCTAGGTCAGCTACTACTGACACAAGCTTTAGTACTCCTATGGGATCTAGGAATTTATTTCTAAAGGTGGATATGTGCAAGTTCGATGGTAAGGATCCTCTAACATGGATAAACCAAATGGAGAATTTTTTTGAAGTACACCAAATCCCAAATGGACAAAAGGTCATGATGGCTTCCTTATATCTAGAACCAGATCAATTCATTTGGTATCGTTGGATTTGCACTCATTGAAGAACAAAGGGGCTCACCGTCTCATGGTCAATTTTTACAGAGGAACTCCAAGCACGATATAGCAATAGTGTCACAGACAACTTCTTCAGCCAACAAGCTAAACTTCAACAAACAGGATCAGTTAAGGATTATATTCAGCAATTCCAAAATCTATCCTTAAGGGTGGATATAATTACAGAGGAAAACTTGAATGACTTATTCTTGGGTGGTCTCAAGGACCACATTCAATATGAGGTGTGCATGTTTAGCCCTAGTTCCATAAATGAGTCTTTTATCTTAGCATGTAGGGTAGAGGAGAAATATTTGATTCTTAAGAAGCAAGGGAATAATGTGACAAGAGAGAAAGGATATTCAACACAACCTACTAAGTTGACTCCACAACAAATTGAGGAGAAAAGAGCAAAAGGCTTGTGTTTCAATTGTGATAGCAAATACAGTCGAGGACATAAATGTAGTGAAAAGAAATTATTCTATATTGAAGGTCCCAATGAGGAAGAAGAGGAGGAACCCATACTAGAAGATGAAAGGGAGTCAAATGAGGAATCACATGATTCTCAACCAATCATTTCTTGTCATGCACTCTCAGGTTTTAGTGCTCCACAAACTCTCAAGGTGGTGGGGTTCCTAAAGAAGCTGAAGGTAATAGTGTTGATTGGACTCTGGTAGTACTCATAATTTCATCAACAAAAAGTTAGCTACTCGTCTAAATTGTTTCATATATCCAGCTCCAGAGTTTCAAGTTTTGATTGCAGATGGTGGTACAGCTTAGTTGTTCAGGGAAGTGTCATAGCATTAAATTATCCATGGAGATTATCAAATTGATACCCCAATGTTTGTGATATCCATGGGTGCAGCAGATATTGTTTTGGGAGTACAATGGTTTACTACATTAGGAACAATTGAGATGAACTTCAAGAACTATTCATGAGATTTCAATCAGAAGGAAGGCTAGTAGAGCTAAGGGGGTTGAAGGAAAAATCTCCACAAATGGTAAGCTCTCATCAAATGCAAAAGTTGCTTAAGAAATGAGTGGATGGATTTGTGGCCCAACTATGTTCATTAGAAGTCTCTTAATCTATTACTCCTACTCATCCAGATTTGCAAGCTATAATTGATTGTCACTCAGTTGTTCTTGGAGATATGCCTAAAGGACTTCCTTCTAAGAGGGATCATGATCATGCCATCAAGTTAGTCCCATGGATCCAACCACCGAACATCAGGCCTTATAGGTATCCACACATACAAAAGAGTGAGATAGAAAAAATTGTTGAAGAGATGCTAGAGGCAGGAATCATCAGGCATAGCCAAAGTGCTTACTCCTCGCCGCTGGTGATGGTACGTAAGAAGGATGATACTTGGCGCATGTGTCCAGATTATAGAGTGCTCAACATGTACACTATTAAAGATAAGTTTCCAATTCCAGTCATTGATGATTTGCTAGATGAATTAAATGGAGCTATGTTTTTTACCAAGTTAGATCTTAGATCTAGCTATCACCAAATTTGGATTAAGGAGGAAGAAATTTGTAAGACAACATTTCAGACTCATGAGGGTCATTATGAATTTTTGGTGATGCCATTTGGTCTTACCAATGTACCATCTACATTCCAAAGTTTGATGAATTCCATTTTTAAGAAGTTCTTGAGAAAGTTTGTGTTAGTATTCTTTGATGATATATTGATTTATAGCAAGACTTGGGAAGAACATTTGCAACATGTGGACCAAGCATTACAAATACTTGAAGATCATAAACTCTATGCTAAGCTATCTAATTGTGCTTTTGGTCTTACAGAGGTGGAGTATCTGGGACACATAGTTTCACATGAAGGAGTAAAGGTGGACCCTAACAAAATTAAGGCTATCATGGAATGGCCTATTCCAAAACCATTAAGAAACTGAGAGGATTCTTAGGATTGATAGGGAACTATAGAAGATTTGTGAAGAATTATGGTAGTATAGCAGCACCTCTCACCACTCTATTGAAGAAGGATTCTTTTCATTGGAACGAATCTGGCAATACAACATTTGAGAGATTGAAGGAGGCTATGTGTACAACTCTAGTACTTGCCACTCCTGACTTCACCAAGGAATTCATTGTGGAATGTGATGCTTCTGGAAATGGGATAGGAGCAGTGCTCATGCAAGAAGGTCGACCAATTGCTTTTGAGAGAGTCAATTAAAAGGTAAGAATCTACTAAAACCTATTTATGAGAAGGAAATGCTAGCAATACTCCATGCAGTGAAACAATGGTGGCCTTATCTATTGGGTAGACATTTCAAGGTTAAGACAGATCATGATAGCCTAAAATATTTTTTGGAACAACGACTATCTTCTGAAGAGCAACAAAAATGGGTCACTAAGATGTTAGGATATGACTTTGAGATTGTATATAAGAAAGGAAAAGAAAATATTGTCGCAGATGCACTGTTAAGGAAGGATGAGAAAGATGAAGCCTTATTGTGTGCCCTTTCAATATTACAAGCAAAATTGGGTGGAGGAAGCCAAAGCAGAGTGGCAAAATGATGTTGCGACAAGTAATCTCATCGAGCAATTAAAAAGTGATCCTAGTAGTTCAGATAAGTTTTGTTGGAAGGGAGATACTCTTTGGTATAAAGAGCGTTTGTATCTCTGCAAGAATTCCAACCTTAAAATCAAGATTCTCACAGAGTTTCATGAGTCTCCAGTGGGTGGTCATTCAGGATTTTTGAAGACATATCATCGAGTCAAGCAAGATTTCTTTTGGGAAGGGCTAAAGGGTGATGTTCAAAAATTTGTGGCTGAATGTTTGGTGTGTCAAAGGCATAAAGGGGAGACAATTAAGACACCAGGTCTCTTGCAACCCTTATCTATTCCTAGCCAGCATTGGGAAGAGATATCCATGGACTTCATCACAGGGCTTCCCAAATCTAAAGGTCATAATGTCATCATGGTGGTAGTTGATCACTCACTAAATATGCACATTTCATTGCATTAGCACATCCTTTTACAACAAGTGCAAGTGGCTAAATCTTTTTTGGAGAATATCCAAAAGCTACATGGTACACCTAAATTTATTGTTAGTGATCGTGATCCTATCTTCACTAGTCACTTTTGGAAAGATTTATTCTCATGTTTGGGTACTCAATTGGCTCTTATATCTTCATACCACCCTCAATCAGATGGGAAAACAGAGGTTGTTAATAAGTGTTTGGAAGGATATCTACATTGTTTCACTTCAGAAAAAATACAAGTGGGTAGATTGGCTACCACTTGCGGAATGGTGGTATAAGACTTCTTTTCATAGCTCATCAAAAATGTCTCCATTTTTGGCACTTTATGGATATCATCCTCCTTCCATCACATCTTCAATTAAGGTGTCCCCAAGAGTTTAGGCAGTAGAAGACCACTTGCTTCATCAACAACAAGTACTTTCAGGACTCAAGGAGAATTTAGCCATGGCACAAAATCGAATGAAACAACAGGCAGACCAACATCGTAGTGAAAGAAGTTTTGAAGTTTGGGATTGGGTCTTCTTGCGATTGCAGCCTTATAAGCAAATCTCACTAAAGCAGCAAAGAAAGAATAATAAGTTGTCTCCAAAGTATTATGGTCCATACCAAATCATGCAGAAGATCGGTAATGTTGCTTACAAGCTTGAGTTGCCACCAACAACAAGGATACATCTAGTTTTTCATGTTTCTATTTGAAGAAGGTAATTGGGCATAGTATTCCCACTCAAACAACACTTCCCGAGTTGGATGAAGAAGGGAGAATCATTTTGGAACCATAGTGCATTCGTCAAACAGCACAAAGAAGCTGAGGAATAGAACTATCACTGAGTATCTCATCCAATGGAAGAATTTACCAGTTGAAGATGCCACATGGGAAGATGAGGAGTTCATTCAAAAGTTTCCAAACTTGATTAGCATTGAGGACAATGCTTCTTTGAAGAAGGGGGGCATGCTACGCCCTTAATATTATTGTACATCGGGTTATGAATAGTCAGCTTGTGGCTATCTTAACTCTCTATTAAGTCATATTATCATTAGTATATTGTTATTTAGTTATTTAGGTCGGCCTAAGTCTTATATAGGTGTGTCTAAGTCAGCCTAGGAGATATCCTTGGCATAAATAGGTATATAAAGGAGGTTGTGAGTCTTATTTCATCATCAAGTTGTGAAGTGTGTTTTCATTAGAGATATTTGGAGGTTTGCCCCCTCAAAGTGGCTTGTTATTCTCAGTTATTATCAAGTATTTGCAGCATATTTCATATCATATTCTTCTATTGTGCAAGTTATTTCATAACATAAACAAATAAACTACAACATTTCAATTGATTAATATGCTTTTTCTTAATCTATCAAGCTATGTTTAAAAAAATAACGAATTTATGAGAATGTAGAGTAGATACATTTTTTTTATTAATAAGGGGTAAAAAATTTATTAATAATCAGAGAACAACCTTACAACACCTCAACAGGCCAGCGCCCGAGAGCCACCAGAATCATACAAGAACCAAAAATCCACATCACTCAGCCTCCCTAGTATTACCATCTTCAGAAAGAATCCCCTCCAAGTTGTGGCGGAGCTCCCGAGAAACTTGTCCCAACTCATCAACATTCCAACCCTCAGAGTGCTCAGAAGCCCACCGAGCCAAACAATCTGCCGCTTTGTTCCATTCCCTCGGAATGTGAACAAAGGACACCATCTCCATCATGGAACTAATCTGCAAAATCTGTTGAACCAACCTAGCCAACTGCCAGTGAACACCAGAAGTCTTCCTTTCCTTTTAAAAAAATGTTTATTTAAGATTTAGAAATCTTATTTGCAATAAAAAAATAACTAAAATCTATAGATGATGATTAAGACCTAGATACATTCTAAACCTTTTCAACATAGAATTTCACATACCCTTAATATCATTAGCAATAAAAAAAATTATATAAATATTTCAAGTATAAAGTACTAGAAAATGACTTGTCAAAAATAAACACGAACAAAATAATAAAGGAATGGGTAAAGCACTAACGATTTTATAAACTTCTTGTGCCTTACCCCACATCTTTAGCTCTCAAAAATTCAAAAATGGGGATTATACTTTATTGGCCCTATTTCACTGACATAAAAAAAAAGAATACATACTGCTTTGCACACATTACCTTACAAACTAGGTAGAGGTTAAGGATTTACAAATTTGTAGAGATGTCAATGTGGCTAAGTTTACCTATGAATATATATTCATAAGATATTGAGCTCCAAGAGAAATTTTCATAGACCAAGGACCCTAGTTTACATAAAATTTCCACACATTATCATCCTCAAGAAAATGGGTAGGTAGAAGTTACCATCAAAGAAATTAAAAAATTACTCACAACTATAGTACAAATTCATAAGAAGGATTGGGAAACCAAGCTACTTGAGGTACTTTTGGCGTACAAAACAACTTGGAATTTACCATAATAGGATTTACACCATATGAATTGGTGTATGGAAAAGAAACAATACTTCCTATTGTGTTTTAATATAAGACATTAATGAAAATAGTAAAATTAGGGTCAGAGTTGTCCACAACATAGTAGGAGATATTGCATAACCTAAATGCATTAAATGAGATAAGGATGGAAGAAATACACCACACTAAAGTTATTCATAATAAAAGGGCTTGTTAGCATGACCAAGTTATAAATACAAAGGAATTCAATGTAGGTGATTAGGTTCTATTATATGATTCCAAATATAGAAATTTTAAAAGAAAGCTACTAACTAGATGGCTTAGTCCATGTGACATAAAGATAGTATTTACAAATGGAGCAGTGGAGTTATAGAGAATTGATGAAGTAAGGTTCTCATTGTTAATTAATGGTCATAGATTTAGGATTTATAAGAATCCAATATCAAATGATGATTTCCTTCACACATTACAATAGCAATTTCAACTTGAAATAGAGAATCCAACATCAGAAATAATAAGTTATTCTAATGTATTAGTAAATGAGTTACACATCTCATCAATGAATGTTCCATAGGTATAAACCTAACACACTTTATGTGCACACACTATATTGGTGAAAATTGCTAACATTCATTATTAAAGAAAGTCATAGAAGCAATAGTGACCTACAACATCATGCTGCTAGGTTACAACTATACAAAATGGACCTATTACTCCATGAGCCCATATAATTTTTTTGATAGTTAATTCCATCAACACCCGCATTCATTTCCCACCTATCACTTCATATCCTATCTTTTTTCATATGGAGCTATGTATATTTCACTTCACTACATGCACCCTCTTATTTCTATTAACACATAACCATCCTACTACCTCAAATGTACCATACCATTAATATAACTTCACCCATTCTATACACTCTACAACTTTTTACATCCATCATATTTCCATGTGTCATGTATATGCTATCATTCAATTCAAATTATCGTTGCACAAACTTCATTGCAATAAAGACATGTCACGTTAAATCAGCCATAAGTGATAATTAGTTACTTCACACAAGCTTTATTTCACTTCAACACATTCCTATGGGTACACTCCACATTAATTTATGATAATTAACATAGGAAATTATTAATTTTTATGAATTTTTATTCTTCAGTCATGCATACAACATATCTTGATTGATTTTTCTACTAATTTTGATTTATCCCTCTAGCAAAATAGTAATCACTTAGTGAGGACACTTAGTATCTTCAGTTGAGGGAAGGGATATTCCTTATTTTCTTCATTTTAAAAAATTCTTTGCAAAATAAGTTTTCCATTTTATTTTCTTGCATTTTCAAAAGACACAAGCTTAGAGGAGAGAAAAGGGTTGAAGTAGCTAAATTGAGGGTAACAACATACATATATAGTGGAATTGGTGTAATTTGAGTGACATATAGGAAATTGAACAAGAACATAGTGAAATTGGGGAATTGAAGAGACTATAGAACAATAGAGCATTATCATGGGAGGTGATATAATAGGTAGAGTATTTTTTCCCATTTTCTAGTAGGCTTTTTGGTTAGAATATTTTTGAGGCTTACAAAGTTTAATGAGGTCATGACTAAACAATTTATAGCCACATTATAGAATGTTGAAGTAATTGTTAGAGGCTTAAGGGTAGATTCCTTAGAAGTAGCTATTATTAAGTATCTAGATTTCCAAGGATAGGAGAAGAATTCCTAGCCAAGGTACATGCCATTGTTTCAAGGAACAAATTCACTCAACCAAGAGAAAACGTGGATTCTTCTTCCAAAGGTAACAAATGACTACCTTTACCTTGGCTCTATAATTTAGTTTCTTCTTATATAGTTAAGTAATTGACATGTCATGGGAGATAATCCTTGTCATACATTGTACATTTCAAGTTGTTGAGTCATCTTTGCCATGATAGGCTTATAAATGTTCCTAATTTGTTATATAATCTACTAAAGAGTATTTCATCTTAATACAAGAGAAAAAGAATTAACACTACATTGTCTCATTTTTGTTTGGTTACATTATTGATAAAGATGAGTCTAAGGGCTTAATTTCAATTTTTTTTGAGGGAAATTTTTCTTAATTGTTACAATATCAATAATATCCTATAAGTGCCCAATGAGGATAATAGGGGCTAAGAAAAAATAATAAAAGAACTTGTTGTTGCTCTAGGAAGGGAAATTCTATCTAGCTCCTCTACTATGTCAACTACCCATAGCATGTGAAAGATACAAGGGTAGGGCTTGTAGGAAACTTAACTTGTAGCCACTACTGAGCAACCTATAATAGAAAGAAAACAACAAACCCATGTTTCTAGGAAGCCACAAGAAAAGAAGAAAAGAAAGAGTGGAGCTTCTTTTTGATGCATTCTAGGGGTTCCAAACCATCCAATATGTAAAACAAGTTGATATGAACTAGGCTTCAAAGTAAAATCAGATGATTTTCCCAAAATTCTCCCTTGAACTATGCCTTTCCTTATAGCGTATGCAACCCAATTTAAGGGATTTTTCACCCAAAAATTCCAAATCACTTCACAAAATAATCATTGATCTAGATACCTTTTTCAAAGTTACACAACATATATGAAAACTAATATTGATTCCTTTGGCCCAAAATTGAGATTCAATAACATACCCCTATTCTAGGCTAGTAAATTAGCCCTCTTTTACAAAGTCAATGCCACCTATTCACCTGTTCTCCTAATCACCTTGGAAAATATTTTATTATGCCTCAAAATAATAGATTTCAAGATTAGTTTTGCACATTTAATGCCTTTATAATGTTCTTGGAAACCCTCACTTTACCATGCAAATACATAGGGTTTATAGGAAATCACACTTCTAGGGCTTACTCAATCAAAAAAATTCCTAAAACATCTTCTAAATCACCTACAAAAACTCACCAAACCTTCACAAGACTATTTCTTTCATCAATTTGTAAAACCCTATCATGGTTCCTCATTTTCACGGTGAAATATCACTACCCAACCCTAGGACTTCACACCTTCATCAAATTTCTTCACTCTCTTAATTCCCCAAGCATTGAAACATCTAAACTAACATTATACAAGCCAATATACCAGACAATAGGACTAAAAAGTGGGTGGATTGGTTAAAACATCATGTTGTTTCCCTCAAAACCCTTAACCCAACAAATAGGGTAGTCATAATGAAAAAGAGATTTCTTTTACAAAACTTTGAGTTAAGACTTCAAATAAACTTTAAATGAGAATAGATACATATACCTACAATACTCAAAAGATTTTAGACCATGTCACACCTGTATGGGTCCGTACAACACAAAGAAACTTTAAGAAAATAAAGAAAATGAAGATTCAACATTGAAACTTAATAAAAATTTTTCCAAAATGTGATCAAAATCAACCTTAAAAATTCCATGGAGATGCCTTTTAAAACCTTCCCAATTCAAAAATACCTTTCAAATGTTCCCAACTACTTTTTAAACTCTAAAACTCTTAATTATATCTCCATAAACTGCATTTTGACAACCTCTTTTAACTTAACATCTATTTGAAATTTCTAATTGAGTCCTAGGAAATAATTGACTCAAGAACCCCCCATTACATATAATATGGTCTTTTGGACCTTATTTAACAAAATTAAACACAAAACTCCCTTACTAACCCACTAATCACCAACCAATCCTTCAAAGGATCAAAATTTCTTGTTAATAAGGTGTAGGTGCTCCTGCACGACTTTTGCATCAATAAAAGGGAAAAAGAGGCCCATGTAGGCAAGGATGCGATCACATCATCTAAGAGGAAAAGGGCCAATGAGTGGAACACACAAAAAATAGAAAGGAGATGTTACAATTGAAAAATATTCTAAATCAAAAGGAAATTCCATTGAAAATGAGAATGTACCAATTTTTTACTCAATGTACTTTACCTCCACTCTTGAATTAGATTCAAAATATGCTTTTGTAGCTAGAAAAATGAGGAGGAGGTCGCCAAAAAAGCCCTAATTTAGAGGGTTATGAGTATACAAATGAGATGGAAGATAATTACTTTCTAGAGAAGGGCGAGGACCTTTACATTGAGGAATAAAATGTTAGAAAAGAGTTGTAGGAACCAATAGAAAGAATATGAAAATTGAAATAATTGATAAAAACCTATCAACAAAGGAACAATGAGAAGGATTTCAAAATTAAATAAATGGAGGAGAAGCTCAATAATTTTGATCATGGATAAAAATTGGAGAGACTAGAAGAATTGCTATAGTAGAAGAAGGAAAGAAACCAGTATCCAAAATCCCAATTCCTCAAATTAGAACCCCCACTAGGCCAACTTTTTTGCCATTAGGTGAGGAACCTTGGAAAAGAACATAATATTTCTCTAAACAAAAGAAGGATTTGGAGATAGAAAAGGCTAAAATTATTTCCAATCACACTCGAGCATTGGAGAAACATGAAATCGAAGTAAATAGGCTAAAAATTTTAGAATTGAAGAGATAACAGACACAAATACATAGTTACTCAA
The DNA here is from genome assembly GCA_007258455.2 of Sequoia sempervirens. Lineage (NCBI taxonomy): Eukaryota > Viridiplantae > Streptophyta > Pinopsida > Cupressales > Cupressaceae > Sequoia > Sequoia sempervirens. Next base: position 56,447 of record VDFB02369379.1, read on the forward strand.
GTGTAGGTTTCCTACTAGGGATTATGCTTTATTTCTGCAAGAAAATATTTATGTTCTTAATTTGGCCAACTAATTAGTCATCTTCACATTGCAATAAATAGAAAATTCATTTTCTTAGAAACTTTTCATGATTCCACACCTAAAATAAATGATTGGCTTTGTGAATTCTACCTACATAATTATACTCTTTTAGATGAATTTGCTTGGAATCCCTTACCTTTTGCAAGATATTTACAAATCAAAGATTTATCCTACTACATCATAAAGGAACATCATAGGGGTGAAATTTTATAAGAATATCATAAGAAGGAAAAAACTATTTCTCTATAGGCTAGGGAAAAGTTAGTGGATCCCAATATAGTCATAGACCAATGGTTAAATATTCTAGATTACAGAGGTGTGGGAAGGAAGATAATAAGTATCAAGGAACAAGATTATGTGAGAATGAAGAGACTCTAGCTATAGGACCTATCAATGAAGCCTTCATGTTTATAAAGAGAAGATGAGTTCAAGGGATAACCCTTGAGTTGAAGAAAAAGGAACCACACTCCCTTTATAATATTGTAGCTATTATTGGGATATCTCATAAGTACATAGACATTGTAAGGGATAATGGGCTTAAATGGGTTCCACTCACTTTCCATCCACCTATTCTCCTCTTTCCAGTACCACATTGGATAGGAAAAAAATGTGAGGAGGAAGCAGCAGAGAATACAAGGTTAGCAAATATATTAGATCAAAAGGGCTACTATCTAAAGTAGTTGAAGGGAGTTGATATAGTAGCATATTTCATGGAAATGGTTGTATAGTACAACCTCTAGGGTTGAGAGTTTCTTGAGGACAAGAAACAAACTTAGTCTGGGGGAATGCTGGGTGTAGATAATAGCTACTTTTCTTCCATTTAGTTAATCTCTTTTAACATTTCAATTTTCCAAACTCATAGACAATCCTAAAACTTATACATCTTTCATATCTTTTATGCGCCCTAAAATACACTTTAGTATGTGGAAACATAATTATGATATGATTATATTTGCGTGAATGAATGCATGGATGTTCATGGTATTCGATACGATTCTATGCTTAATTTATGGTTGCTAATGATATGTGTATGCTTTAGGATGAAACTAACTTTTTGCATCTAGCAGAACTTTAACCTACGACAACTTGATTGCTAGCCCATATCAAGTGGACTACAAGTAGTTGTAGGGGAGGATCTAGACTATTGAAAATATGACAAATCTAGGAAGTAATGAAGGAAATCATTGAAATGGTCAACCATGAGTCACCAAATCACTAAATAAGATGATAGTAGGAAGGAGTATACTTTTATTAGGAAAGCCTTGACATGACAATTTTCATGGAGCACATCTCTATCAAACTGTTAGGGAAGAGTTTAAGTTTTACTTGTCTTCTTCTATCTTTTTTAATTATGGTTTTTAGTTACAAAGACTAGTCCTCTCCCTATTCTTGAGGGAGAGTGGAAGTATGTGTTTTTTTTTTTTTTTTAATTCCTAGCATGAATAAGACTCATCTTGAGTCTATATATTGAGATTTGAGGTTGAAGAGAAAATCTAGTGATAGATGGTTATTTTTACTAGTTGATAGCTAATAATTTTTTTTAGTTTATTGTTATCCATTTGCAATGGATATGTACCATTGAATGAAATATATCTCGAATATTCTTTTCAAACTATAAGAAGTTTAGTTTTATGCAATAAAAACGTTTAGTTTTGTCATGATTTTTTGATTCATTACTGTATATTTTATTTCTCATGTGGGCACAAAAACTTGAGCAACAACCACTCGAGGTACTGCCAACCTACCTTGTTTCCGATTATTAGACTAGATGTTTGATTAAGTTGTTCTCTAGATAAGATTAGAAGTTAGAAGTTAGTATTTAATAATATCACATAGTTCTAAGTTCAATCTTAGTCATTAGTATTTATAGTACTAAGTAGTGGGTACCCATAGCACAAGCGACAACTTATGTTATTTCCCCTATTTTACAAGTTAATGCTTTATTTCCTTTTCTGAACCTTTATTATTTTCTACACAAGTGTGAACTACCTATAATCATGATGTAGGCCATGTATAATCCTTCAATGCACATATAATGTTAGCACTATCAAAAGCTTTACATGTGTAAAGAAAAAAACAATTGTCTTTTGTTTATGTATAGTTGTATGTGTATGTATGGGTGGGCATAATAAGAGTGGTCACATTTGTTTATTTCTTTCCTTTTTTGAAATGGGTAGTTAATATTCCATAATAAAGCACAAAAGTAAGTAATTTAATCATTATATATTCAAATTAAATAAATTTTATCAACTGTATATTATATAATATTTTAATTTACAAATGAATTTTATAATATATGTAATGCTTTTATATTTCACCATGTGTAAGGTTTTCATAGGTGGTCTATATAGGGAAACCTCAACCCACTAATAGAGGAGGACCTTTCTCCCCTCATTCAATTTTTTGGGATAATTGGACCAAATTTTTTATTACAAGAACCTAATCTTGAGTAAAGAAGAATTGAAAATTTTCTTTCTATTATTAGAATCATCTAACACAACTATTTTAGATGATGTCACATTTAAAACCTCTGATTATACAAATTTCCAAACACCATCTTTTCATCTTTGAGGACAATTTAATGGAAGGGCCCTATACTCTTATTTGTAATTTTCTAACAATTTCATGAAATTAAGATTAAAATGAATCTTTATTTATAAAATAGAAAGTAAAAATTATAAAATTAAAATGAATTATAAATTAAAATTATAAATTCTTTTACTTTGTTCAATAAAAAAAAAAAATTACATAACTTTTTTTAGAAAAACATGCACCTCTTAATTGAAAAAGTTCCTGTTCTTAATATTTAAAAAATGCGGAGAAATTTTCGCCACCCTCATAGAGCCATAGCCTAAGAGTCAAACTTACATTATTTTCTATTCTTTTGTAGCCAATAATGCGCACAAAGATTTTTTCGTGGAAAAGAAAAGGTGGCTTACGAATATTTGATGTTATCTTTCATAGTAAAATTCGGCGTGATGTGAGATGAAAAAGAGAAAGGAACATGGAAGTCTCGAGGTGTAGAATTGTTGTGAAAGTTCTCTGCTTGACTAACTTGAGAAAGGACAGTTGCGTCTCAATTACTCTTCCTCATTTTTCATGTTCTCAGAGGTGCACCGATTTATTTTGCGAGTTTAGCGGGGCAAATTTCCACAACATTCTCTGCCTATCCAGTTGTGTCATTTTCAGCCTGAATTGATATTGGTAATAATAAATACACGCGCTGCAAAATAATGCCCATGTGCTTGTAAGAGTAGGTTGCAGGTTTGGAGACTTCTGGATAGTCGGCCGACTCTTTCGGTGAGTTAGAGCTTTCAATTGTTCTTTACTGTGAAGATGATGAATCCTATTTAATGATAGAGCGACACAAAATATGTAGATGGGTTCTTTTGTTGTATTGTAACTTTTTCTATGTCTGGTTGTTTTCGAATAAAGGCCTTTTATCATGTGGTGGGTGATGATATTTTGCTGACTTGCGAGCCTGAATGGAATATCTTTCTACCCATTTATAGAAAGGGTCGGTCGGCTGTTTGCATGGATTCCAAGAGGCCAAAGCAGAAGATGCCAAACGGTGAAACTTATGAAGACCCAGGAAGCCGTAGAGGAAACAAGAGCAAACGTCCACGAACAGATGACAATGAAAGAGAAGCCCAAGAATTTTTCGCCTTGGTGGAAAGGATCCAAGCACTGAAGGAGCTGATGAATTCTATTCCTGGAGGAAATATCGGTGCCAATGTTATTAATGCTAAATCCCCCTGGAAGCCCGTACTCCAGTGGGAAGATTTTTCTAACATGCCACCCAAGTGCAGCCCTTGCACTAACAAGAATGCAATTAGCTGTGCGGTATCCAGAGAAGCAGATATGGAAAGTGGAAAACATATGGGCGTCGAGATTTTTGATCTGAATGAAGAGCCCACCTCGGAACAGCCGGTCACCACGGCATTGAACCTGTTTTCTTAGGGTTCTCAACATTGACGGGCTATTTTTGTTTATTGAGGTATGAGAAAAGTCAAATATGGTGTGCATATTATTGCCTCCTGATCTTTCTAGCGATCCGTAGGACAAATTGCTGATTTTGGTCTCAACTTCTATTAAATATAGAAGTATCTCAAGTAGCTCAAATTTGCTGTCAAACATACTGTGCAGGAAAGTGTACATGCACTCCAAGATCTTGAAACGAAGCTACACCTTACACGTTTGGAAATAGTTAGTAACTATGTAGTTACTCAGGCGTTAAGAAAGGAAGCATATCAGGATTTTTTGTTCTCCTCCCGTTTGTGGGAGAGTTATGATCCTGGGGCTGGTCATGTATCATCCTACTGTAATTAGTTACACTCGGTGGCTATGGATCATGTCTATATGATGCCCTGTTCACCGTACCATATTAGGAGACTAGAAGGGTTTTTATCGCTAGGAATCTCTTTACCCAATATAGATGTAATTGAATTATGTAATTTTCAAGTATTACAATAAAACTACAAAGCGGTTATTTGAACATTTTACTACAAATCGTTCAGCAGTTGGGAAATTGCATATGGTTTCAGCCAAACTTCGCCGTAAGCCAGCCGTACTTTTAATAAAGTGAGAGAGTCTTTTCGGCTTCACGTCAAAATATTTTAGTTGCATATCACTAGCTTATGTCTATGCCTACGTATATAGACATTCATTATTTTAGAGGTAAACTACTTAAAAAGTGTGGTGAGATTATAAATATTTCTAGGTCATATTCGTTATATATAAAATAGTCAAATTCCCAATAGACCGGTCCATTAGGGGATAGGATCTCCTTAATTACTTGTTATTGGAAAGAGGATGATTCAGTCCATTCAATTATATTATTTAGGTTTGTTTTTATTATTTCGTATTTTTTCTATATATTTAGAAAATGATAGTTTAGCTATTATCAAGAATAAAAAATCTGACATCTTTACATATTTTTTCTTCAATAATAAGTTTGTGAATGGTTATGACATTGGATATCTTCATAAACTCATTCTTTTGTGTTAAAATCTATTTTTCAATTTTACATTAGCTAGGTCCTTTTAATAAGTAATTATATCTTGTAGTTGATGGTATACCATAAATAATTCCTTCCATGTTGGACTAACACCTACTATTATTGCACTCACAACTTCACCTATTGAACCTTCTACCCATTGAGGTAAGTCCAAGAATTTGAATTCTCTTGTATAAATCTCTAGTAGAGTTCAATGAACAAGCTTGTCCATCAATACTTTGTTTGGAATAGCCACTAAAAGCTTGGTATTGGAATTTACACTAATGCAATCCTTTAAAAAGTTTTCCTTCCACCAAAAATCTTTTCAACAGTTGACATCTCTTTGACAAAGCACATGGTAGTAAATTCATCATAAACAAAAGTGCATTGCAAGTATTTATTTGAAACACATCCTCTACAAAATTGGTATCCTTTGGCCTTAGTGCGTTGGTGCACCTTTTGATAAATTACAATAATGTGCACAACAAACAATTTAACCAAAGAGCACCATGCCACATAAAAACTAGTGTAAGAATAAGAAAAAAATCATTTAGTAACCCAACTACCTACTATGGTTGTAATACATTCATATCCAAGTGTTCATTATCATCATATGTGGGATATAATGTGGGCATTATTTCATCTAAGAGAAAATTGACCACCAAGAAATATGGTGTCTAATTTTAGTGTGTTGAATTTAATTTATAAGAGTCATCATAACGAAAAAATAAGGTGGTTCGTGGTGTTGAAAATAAATGTCATACCTTAGCATGAGGGGACTAAAATGATATCATTTTATAATCTAACCAATAAATCATGTGATATAATTGATGTGGTACTAGGAATTGATCAATTATATGGCTTTCCAAAAGGTGGCTTCTTCTTCAAACAAGAAAGCATAGAGAAAAAATTAGAGGATTTAGAATATCAATCCAATCCCTATTCTATGTCTAATTTTAAAACTATAATTAAGTGAAGAGACCAATGCATAAAAGATGAAAATTTATAATAAATCTCCCGCCAATAAGTCTGTTGTTGCATAAAAAAATATGGCTCAAGATGATTGGTGATGAAAATATTGAATGTTGAAGCTCTATTCAATAGCATAACATTTCATGAAAAATTCTTTGTCAAAATAGCTAATATTATGAGATATTACTCTATTTGTTCTTATGCCATGTTTTCTCTATTTTGAATCACATTTGATAATCAATCTAAGAAAATACAAGTTAGTTTTACCTTTGCAAAAAATTATTATTCATGATCTTGTGGTGTCCCCTGCCTATTCATCACATTTCAATGTCTTCAAAATTTCCAAAAAATCTAAGTGTCAAAGCTACAAGGGTCACTATATTAGGTTCTACAAATTGTCAAGGTTTTCAACTTTTAGGATTTCTCATATCATCATAGCTTCCCTATCAAGCCTTGCTACCCACTCATTCCTTTGTTAAAATTGTCCATACAATTTTTAATTTTCTTTATGGGTTGTCGAGCTTCATCCTCATAACATATCCATTCACCTTATGCTAGTAATCTAGAATGAACAATTCAAATTTTATCTTAAGAACAAATTATATTAGTTTGTCTAGTTTTTCATGGTTTCCATGCTAGTCATCCAAGTTCTAAAATTTGTTTTATCTTATATTTTTCTTCTCAAATTTGACAATAAAAATTGATCCCCTATGTATATTACTTATAGTGCACCCTTGATATAATTTGATCCCCAATAATTTACAGTTGAAGTAAAGTCTATTTTTCTAGGATTTTACACTTGTTCATTCTATTTTATAACTCCATGTCTAACCCTAATGATCTAAAAATTTCTAATCAAAACTTCATATTTATTGACACTGGTATCTCAAGTATCCCTCAGCTACATGAAATCTCCATAGTTCCCCCACATCTTTGAAGTGAACCATTTTTACTTAAATCTCTTTAGAACATAACATTTAGAATTTGTCATCCTTGATTACAACCTACCTATATGCTATACTTTCCTAATACCCTTACAATTTGAAAGAATTGCTTAAGTGTTTCAAAGGTCTAGGATTGGTTTTTCTTGCATATCATTTCATCGAACTTCCCCCCTGCCCCAATATTAATTTCTTGGTGGCATCATGTTGATGTCACCCTTATATGTGGGTTGGTCCATCCTTGTTGACATCATTTTTTTTCTAGAGTTCCCTATTAATTCATACCTACTAACATTATATTTTTACACCCTAAAAGTTATTTTGTTTCTTGGACCATCCATTTCTCTAAGTTCTATTCCATCCTTCCACAAAATTTGACTCTTGCTTTATTATTTTTTCCAAATTCTTTTAGATTTATACTTTCAACCATTCCGTACCATAGTACTTTAAAACATAAGGTCATCCCAATAGCCCAATTTTGATAGCCATTTTTTTTCCTTGCTAGGCTTCCCGATTAGACTTCATCCTTCTCACATCCCATTTTCACATGACTTCTAAACCAACCCGAAAGTCCTATAGCCTAAGCACAAGTTATTGGAATAATACCCAATATTATTTTTATGTTTGGTGGTCCTACCTATTGTCTTTCAATTTCCTTTATACATCACTAGATGGGCTTGGAAGGCCATGTGGCCAATAGAAAAGGATCTGATAGGACAAAACATTATTGATAGCTAAAATCACTATGTTTTCATTGCTCGAGAAGATTTGAGAATAGTTTTGGCACAATATTTGAGTGGATTTCATTAATGAAAGGCTATAAGTGGTTAGGGTTTCATTTGTAGTTTAATTTAGCCCTACATATAATTGAAAAGGCCCTAAAGTTATTCTTTATGTTGGAAGTGTATTGGTTTGATGATGGTGGATGTCATGACCATGTTAGAGTTATTACAGGTGATTAGTATCTTGCAAGGGCTCATCTCTCACATCTTTTGGGATGATTTTTTTAGTATATTTCATGGATGTTTTCTTGATTTCTATGTGCTGATTTGGAAATTATTTGATTTTTAATTTAATTGAGGGTCTTTATGATTAGATTTTTGGTGACTATTTTTTAAAAATAAACGGCAAAAAATCCTTAACTATTTATATTAATAGTAAGTGGAAATTACATAAGAGTATAATAAAAGATAATAATATAAGTGTAGCCAAAGAACCAAATAATTGATAAAATGTCCCCAAAAATTGGGGAGAGGCATAGAGAAGCCAAGAAAGAGCATAAACCTCAAAACGTAACATAAAGGAGGAAACATAGATATGAATTTTTTTGAAACAAAGATAAATGGAGACACTCACACAACATCAAGAGAGGTGCCAAAATCTATTATTGATTGTAGATCTATCATAGTCTCTATATTATTAACTTTCTTTAGTAAACCACACCCCATGCTTGTCATTTCTTCATGGTGTTCCAAGGTGACTGAGTGAAAGTTGCATAGGAAAGAAAGCCATTCAAACCCACCACCCATCACACACCCATGCTAGATAGCCCATAGCCTTGAGACACCAACTCTAAGCCTTACTGAAGCCATGGTTTTATTTAGCCCTTCAAGAATTTTCTTTTTGAAAAATTTGGAGGCTATTTGCTTCACCATTTCCTTTTGCTCACCTAGATGTAGCAAGGAAGCCACAAATAGTGGAGTGTTGTCCGTGTTTACCATGTACCTTTGAGAAGACCTGATGAAATCGATGCCTAGAATCATCCTCACTTCTTTTACATCTGTGCCAATGGGATGTTCCATTATAACCTTCAAGCATTGGTTTGTTACGACCCTTACAAAGGCCATCTAACAATGCAAGAATGTAACATGGATAGGAGTGTCCATTTACAATGTGCATGCCAGACAAGGCTATGAAGAATGATAGAAAGGTATAAGAAAACAACTATAATTAAAAAGAGCTTCCTAACCTCACTAGTTCACGCAAGAAGGAATTTATTTCAAAAAACTTTCTTAGTAGGAGAAGGAATCAAGTAGTTTTACAGGGTTTTATTATGACTTTTTTATACATTCCACCTCCTCTATGAAGTACTAAATAGCCAATTTGACATTAAAGATATATCCATAAAAAATTTGGCTAACTTGTGTAGCCTCTGTGAATTTGCACCTAAGCGATCGACCATACTGAGAATTGCCAATTAACAAAGTCATCAAATGTAACAAAGATAATAAATGAACATCCCATCTAGAAGGAGGTATGAGGTGTGATAATTAATGCATTTAAGTGGGCTATACATAACCCGATGTTGAAATAGATACATATTAAATATTCGTAAATCAAGGGAGATTGATGTTTAGAAATGTTCTCAAGCAAGTGAGAAAGTGCCAAGTATTAAGATGTTACGATAGTAAGAGAATTCTAGCTAAATTTAGTAGCCATTTTTAGTAATAATACAATCCTGCGAGGTACTCAGTTGACTAATTCTAAGCCATTTTTTTCTTAGAGAAAGCATGTTTGTAATATGTAGCCACCACCTTTTAAACTCATTGTCGACCCACCAAAAGGCCCAACGAATCGTACAATAGTAGTTGCTTCCAAGATTTAAGGACTATTCCAGGATGCACTTTCACGCCACATGGCTTAATGTGGTAACAATCGAGAAAAAATTCAAGATGTATTATTTGAAATTTTTATCTGATGCATGAAGTCACCACAACCTTGACATACCAGCCTAGCTTGATGGGGCATTGCTTGTTTTTGAAACACTCCAAACTTTATTAGATGAAGTTTCTGTAGGGAAGCAAAGGTGCGCGGAATCGCTTCCTACACTAATATTGAGAGGATGATTATGAAAATTCAACTAACTATTACAGAGGTTTCAATGGACAAATAAACATGCATAAATCAAATATCACAATAAACACATAACACTGTAATTACCATGGGGAAACCCTTTTGGGAGAAAAACCCTACCCTCCAAAACCTGCACAATGTATTATCAAATCAAGAAGATTACAATACACTTGCAATGCAAGTTCTTACAGAAGCACATCACCACAACTTGAACTCAGACTTAGAGAGACTCCTTCTAGCACCCAGTCTTGCAAATTGAACTCAATGATTCAAACACCTCCCCAAGCCCTCCTTTTATAGTGATTTACAACCTGGAAACCATTTGTGGTTTTACAAAACCATGGGCCAAAACCATGGGCAAAAAAACCATGCCACATGTTACCCACTTGTCACTTGTAACTTGAAGATGGAAAAACAACCAAGTTAAAATAGCATTTTCGTCCATAATTTTGTCCTCTACTTTAGACCCCCATAAAATTTATACAATGATTTGTTTATACTCTAAAAATAGCCCTCCTATATTCTACTAGGGACAAGGCACATTTTTTAACAACTCATACACCTTTTTCCAACACATAAACATGTGGAGAACTACCACAAACAAATTCTAGAATTTTCTGGAAAAAGCTTGCAAGGTTGAGACACAATTCTCAACATTCTCCCACTTGTCGACCACCTTGCAAGAGTCAGGGGATCCAAAGTGTCGTGGACTTAATTGCTAGGGGCTGAGAGCCCCATAGACTCTGAACACCATTTGAATTTCTCTGTGCTCACGGGCTTAGTTAATGCATCAACAACATTCACTAAAGTCTCCACCTTCTCTAGCTTCACCTTGCCGTCCTCGACCATATCTCTCAAAAAATGATATTGTACATCAATGTGCTTGGTCCTGGCATGAAATGTTGGGTTCTTCGCTAGGCAGATTGCACTCTGACTGTCACTATAAATTGTCGTTGCACCCTATTTGAACTCTATATCTGAACACAATCTCTTTAGCCAGATGGCTTCCTTGTAGGCATGACTAGCTGCCATATACTTTGCCTCTGTAGTGGACAAAGCGACCATAGCTTGTCGCTTGCTCATCCAACTGATTGCACCACCAAATAATGTAAACACATATGCACTGGTGGATCTTCTTTTATCAATGTCACTGGCCTAGTATGAGTCCATGTAGCCTTGAATATCCAAGGAATGCTCATTTCCTGTTCCATGGAAACATATAGAGTACTCTGAGGTACCCCGTAAGTATCTGAAAACTCTTTTTACTACATCCCAATGTGCTCTTCCTGGATTAGACATGTAAAGGGAAAGTACTCCCACTACTTGGGAAATGTCTGGTCTTGTATAGACCATAGCATACATCAAACTTCCAACAACACTCTGATATGGTACTCGACTCATCTCTTCCATCTCCAACGGGGATGTAGGACACTGTGAGCTAGAAAGCTTTGTTCCCATAGTAACAAGAACACTCAATGGTCTGGAATCCTGCATATTGAATCTTCTTAGAATAGTACCAACATACTTACTCTGGCCTAGCCAAAGCTTTCTATTTTTCTTATCTCTTATAATCTCCATTCCCAGAATATGCCTTGCTGTACCAAGATCTTTCATTTCAAACTTTGCTGAGAGCTAAGATTTTAATTCTGCAATCAAACCTTTTACTTTGCCAATAAACAACATGTCATCGGCATACAAGACAATAACCAGGAAATAATCACCATCAGACTTGTAATATATACAGTGATCAGATTTAGATTGCACAAATCCTAAACTCAAAACATATGTATCAAACTTCTGGTACCACATCCTAGGACTTTGTTTTAAACCATACAAGGATTTCTTCAACTTACAAACCAAATGACTTTTACCTTTCACCACAAAGTGCTCTGGCTGTGTCATATAATTTTTTTCCTCCAAATCTCAATGAAGGAGAGTTGTTTTCACATCCATCTGCTCAACCTCTAGATCATAAGCAACTATAATAGAAAGCAAAAAATGAATGGATGTCATTTTTGCTACAGGAGAAAAAATTTCACCATAATCAACTCCTGCAACCTAGGACTAACCTTTTGCAACTAGGGAGTAACCTTTTGCAACCAAACATGCGTTATACTTCTCAATGCTTCCATCTGAACCCATCTTTCTTTTGAACACCAATTTACAACCAACAAGCTTTCGTCCTTTAGGCAATGGTATAAGGTCCCATGTGTTATTCTTCTTAAGAGCTACCATCTCTTCTTCCATGGCTATTTTCCAGGACTCTGAATCATTCATACCAAGAGCCTCTTTTATAGATCTCAGTTCATCAATATTAGCATTCAAAGCAAATATACACCTCCAATCATCAAAAGAATATCCATACCTTTCTAGTGCTTTCCTTTGTCTACTAGACCTTTGAACAAGATCTGGTTCAGGTTCAGGTTTAGGTTCTCCCTCTTCCTCTGATGATTCAGAACTCGTAGAGCTCTCCTCAACATCTTGTCTTTCTAAGGGCCTTGATTCAACTTTCTCAGGTGTAGTAGGCAGTTGAATCACATCTTTCTTTTCTTCCATCTATTCTGGCTGCACTATAGCAGAAGAAGGCTTAGTTTCTCTAAAAATAACAATTCTGGAATAAAATACCTTTTGTGCAACAGGATCCCAAATCTTGTATCCTTTCACACCATAACTATATCCGATGAAGATACATTTGACAGCTTTGTTGTCCAATTTTGTTCGCTTCTCCTTTGGCACATGAGCATATGCCTCACAACCAAACACTCTCAGATGTCTAAGTGAAGGCTTGTGGCCTGACCATGCTTCCATTGGTGCCTTATCAACAAGAGCTGATGTAGGAAACCTATTTATCAGGTAGCAGGCAGTGGCTACAGCTTCAGCCTAGAACTTTTGCTCCAGTCCAACTCCACTCAGCATACTCCTAGCCTTCTCCATCAAGGTCCTGTTCATTCTTTCTGCAACTCCATTTTGCTATGGAGAATACGAAGTCGTCTTCTCTCTTTTAATGCGACAATCTTTACAAAATGTTTCAAAATCATTACAACAATATTCACCACCATTGTCAGTTCTCAAACACTTTATCTTCTTTCCAGTCTGCAACTCAGCCATTGCTTTAAATTCTTTGAAATGACTAAAAACTTCAGCTTTACTCCTAAGAAAATAAACCCATGTTCTTCTACTGAAATCATCAATGAAAGAAACATAATAAATTGATCTACCAATAGAAGAAACATCAACTGGACCAAATACATCTGAATGGATAAGATCCAAAATACATGAAGACTTATGTGAACTCGAGTAAAACTGAATACGATTTTGTTTACCATAGATACAATGCTCACAAAAATTGAACTCAAGATTGCAGTCATTCAACCCATCAACAAGGTTTTTATTTTTCAAGGTCCGTAGACCCTTCTCACCTATGTGGCCAAGTCTTTGGTGCCATAACATGGTCTTCTCTACAAGCAACTTTGATTTGGTAGATAGAGCACCCTTGGGTACCCAAAAACCACGACCATCTGTTGAAAGAGAAACCCTCTCCTTCTCCAACAAAGTAGTCCTTTTCACAATCTTATCAGAAGTACTATTGCACTCAACCATGCATGCAACCTGGAAACCATTTGTGGGTTTACAAAACCATGGGCCAAAACCATGGGCAAAACAACCATGCCACATGTTACCCACTTGCCATTTGTAACTCGAAGATGGAAAAACAACCAAGTTAAAATAGCATTTTCGTCCATAATTTTGTCCTCTACTTTAAACCCCCATAAAAGTTATACAATGAGTTGTTTATACTCTAAAAATAGCCCTCCTATATTCTACTAGGGACAAGGCACATTTTTTAACAACTCATACACGTTTTTCCAACACATAAACATGTGGAGAACTACCACAAACAAATTCTAGAATTTTCTAGAAAAAACTTGCAAGGTTAAGACACAATTCTCAACAGTTTTAGGGGAAATATCAAAAGATCGGGGCTATGCCCATGGGCCTAGCCAATCTCGCAACTGAAGTTGTTGGCTATCTTTAGGGCGACAATGGAATGTGCCACCTTGACATATGGTAATGAGATAGGGGGTGTAAAATTATTCCAATGCCACTCCACTTTTGCAACTAGTGCACATAAACTCCACATGGCACCTCCACACTTTGTTCTATGTGAGCTATATATTTAAGCTTCCAAGCTCTACAAAGCTGCACCGCTGCTAGAAAGTGGCACTATTTCGATAGGATTAGACTTTATGGTAGAGGCCCATGGTGCATGAAATTTATAAGAGGCATTATTTGATGTTTTTAATAGCATGCAATGTCACCTCACGCTTGGACACTTCCCACAATAAACTATACCTGTCTAGCATGTTGGGGCAATGCTTATTTTTGGTAAACTTTGAACTTAATTTGATGTTCGACAGGTGAGACCAAAAGATATAAGCGTCACCCTTGGCCCCAAACAATCTCGCAATTAGAGTTGCTGACTAAATTTTTGAGTGGCTATGAAATACATTGTCATGGCGCATGGAAATGAGACCAGGGGTGTAACCTTATACCAATACCACTCCATTTTTACAGCTTGTGCATGAGACCTCGTTGATGCTACATGGCATCTCCACATTTGCTCTATCAATTTAGGCTTCTGGGCTTGACGAGAGTAGTGCTGCTACTAGGAAGTGGTGTTATTTCTACAAGAGCAAACTTTGCCATGGAGATTCGTAGCGCATGAAATTTACAAGTATTGAGGCTAGATGAACCTTGAAGTGATTGCAATTTTTACGCAAGACCCTGGTGTTGAATATGTAACCTATTGGCCATATTTCTGCATAAGCAATAGTATAAACACTGCCCGATGGTATTGAAGATCAATACAACCTACGTTATGTGCTGTGTGGTATACTAGTGTTGGAGCCGTAGAGCTACAAATTTGAGATGGTAACTATTAGGATGGGTTGCAGATGTTAGTAACTGACAATATTCACGTTGTGATGTACTGATGGTACTTTAGGCATTGCACACTAGTGAAGCCCGAAAATCCTGAGCCCTACACGTTAAAATGTCAATTTGAGTCCTTTGTGGGGTGAGATTCATTGTTAGCCAAACATGCCAACACGGGGTAGTTAGCAAGATCTGATTAGTGCAATTTTAGTTCCCCAACAGCTAAATCACATGCCATATTGGCTAGCCAATCTACTACTTTTTTGTCCTCTCTATAATAGTGCACGAGTTTGTATTGAGTCCTCTTTTAGTATGATTTTTTGTATTTTATTTCTTGCATGCATAAATTATAATCATGGAATTTCCCTTGATTGGAATGTGTTTATACCTATTGACTTTTCCAATTTTAAGCCTTCAAGTAGTCTTTGTGCCTTGGCCTTATTATTTGTGCCATCTAGAATTTTTATTGCTAGGGCACTAATAATGCTACTTGTATGGTTCATTAGTACACATCCAGCTCTAGAAGCTCTTGGGTGCCCCTGGGAGGCCCCATCAAAATTAAGTTTTACCACTCCCTTTGGAGGAGGGGTCCATACCACACTGTTGCAGTTGGGATTTAGTTTTGGTAGCCATATGCTTGTGTTAGGGGGTGAATCATTTCCCATTAAGAAGATACATTTGCATCCTAGTTAAAAAAAATAGTTTTACTGTTTGATTTATATACATTAGACATTACTAACTCAAAAATTAGTCTTTCAACTTTACATATTACTTCTTTGACTAAATGATGCTCCTTTTTGAATATTCTATTTTTTTTTTTCTCACCATGTGCACCATATTACAATTGAGGGGATTACTACCCAAATTGAGGAGGATAAAGATTCTTTATTCACTAGTGATCATGAGGAAAAGACTTCCTACACTGATTTCTTGGAGGGGTGTGGCCCAATTTAGTTTATTTTGGAGTGATGTCCAACACTAATATGAGAATGTAAAAGTTACTAAAAGATGGTCTATGTCCTATCCACTTCCTATTCACCACATAGTACATAGTTGAAAGGGGTAGAAATACCTAGTTTCACCATCCTCTCGCAAGTTAGTATATGTTTATTTAGAACAAACCAAACAAGCAAGCTATATTTTAGAAGAATTACAAAGTTTCAACACAATTTGTGGAGCAAGTTTACTGATTGAACATTTCCTTTTTGAATGACTAATGCGTAGCCTAGGCTAAATTTGTAATTACCTGACTTGGAAGGGGCCCAAATGATTTTGTCAGGATCCATAGAAAAGAAGATTTGATAGTTTAGACTTTTGATATTTTTGGAAGCTACAACTAACAAATTTTTTCAATTCGACATTTGAGAGGCCTTCTTTGGTCATAATATAGTCTATTACTATTGCTCACCATAGATGTTTTAAATATATTCTCGCTTTCTCTAGTCCTCCAATTTTGGTTAGTGGTGGGAAGCCATTCCAAGAGTCATCTTAGAACATAGCTTTTTCTCTATTCTTTATAGACTAGGATAAATGCAGGGTGATAACCTCTCTCCAAATTATGATAAAGTTCCACATTTTTGATCCCTGTAGAGGATTTAATGTTATAAAAATGTGTTTAGACATTGTGGAATCCAGATATTTTCTTTGCATGATTTTGGAACATTTGGAGAGTGGCTTTGCAAAAACACTCCATGCCAATTAGGCTCCCAAAGCCAAGTTCCTTGATTCTAAGTTGTGTAAGCTCGCTCCTCCATGTGTTTTTTCTTGACCAAGTTTATTCTATTATACTATAGTAATAGAAAAAGTATCCTTTTTCCTTACTTGATTTGGGAATAATTATTATTGAATTAACTTAATTTTGCCTAGGTTTAATGTTGTAATGTGTTGTAACACACTCACATTGATCTTGGGCCCCTTTGTAATAAAATGTACTTAATTTGTACCCTCTTTTAAGTGTTGTAACACACTTTCACACTTATCTAGGGTCCTCTTAATTAATTATGTTTAATTAGAGTTAATTAGCCCCTTTAATTCAAATTTAAGCCTTATTTGTGACACCTCCTGAAGATTTATCCTGACACCCATAATTCAAATTACATATCATTTAACTGGTAAAAATCAAGGTCCTAGAGATTTGTGCTAGGACCCATTTTCCCTAGGTGGTGAATGGATACTCCTGCTATAGGAGCCACCTTTTCTAGCAGATTCTACATGGGTTTTTGATGTTCTTTCATTCCTTGAAGGCAAGGTCCTGGAAAACAATGCCAAGACCCATTCACCCTAAGTGGTCAACAACTCCTCCCTTAATGAGGACCCCCATTTTGAATTTCATTCTAGAGGGAATTTAATAATTTTTGTTTCCAGATCTGGTGCTAGCTTGAATTGTTTGAATATCGGGGTTAATCTCTTAATTTTGTATAAATGAGGGGTTAATTCACATTGTTTTCTCCTAGCAATTTTATGAAGCATTATAGCTATTTCAAGAAGGCATTATAGAGCACTTCAAGAGAAATTTCAAAGGTTTTTCAAGGTAGATTATCAAGAGTTTATTGCAGCAATTCAAGATCATTTCATCATGTCAAGGGTTTAGTGCATTCATGCATGTTGTTGAGCTAAGAAAGTTGATGTAGCATTGAGGATCTATTGCAATCATTGTTTCACATCTATTCAAGGATGAAGATATACATTCTTCATGGTCACCACATGTTAGATTGCAGATTTTTCTTCCAAGATAATATCCAAGGTATCAACATTGCATCATTTTATGTTCATGCTTCAATTTCATTATTGAACATCATTTGGTTTAATTACCTACAAGGGGTTTAGCTTAGGAAAAACTATATTCACTAACAATCAACAAGTTTTTCTTCCCTTGAATGTGTGTTTGTAGATTTATAGGTTGAAGATCAAGTGGAGAAGAAGTTTAGAGAAAAAATATCAAAGTTTTCAAGTTGCAAGTTGACTTTTGTTAGTGTATTTAAGTTTTCACTTAGGGTAGATTAGTTTCTGTTGGGTGGTTTTTCCTGTCTGGGTAGTTTTCCCACCCATCACTTTTCTCTTTCCTTTAAAAAGGCTATACATTGTGAAATATATGCATCTCATATTTTTCTCTCTTTGGTGAAATAGCTTGTGTGCTTCTCTCGCTTTTCTATGAAGGTGTATCCTGCAAATGGTGATCTTGGGCTCCACCTATATTGTATCAGAGAAAACTATTTTGCAACCCTTCCCATGAGTTTTTTCATCAGAGATTACCTGAGATTAGTTTTTTTTCCAAATTTCAAAATTGCCTCAATTTCAATTTTTCTTGTTGCTTGCTGGAAGCGATTGAAATTTAAATTTTTAGGGAAATCATGAACTCTTTGTTGAGGTAGCGGTTTCATCATTCAAGGCCTAAGTTTCCCCCATCTAGAGAGAGCGATTGCTTTGGAAGCTACAATTTCCTTGCTGGGTGTGGATTTTTGTAGACATTCAAATCATCCTGATTGATATTGCGTACTTGATCCTAATTCACTAGCATTAGTTCTTCCTTAATCACTTCTTTACTAACCATTTAATCGAATAATCTTTATTTGATTAAATTCATCCTAATTAATCTGGTAATTAAATAAATCAACTTTATTTGATTAAATCATCATCTTCTTTTAATTAAATAAATCATTTTATTTAATTAATCATAAATCCTCTTTAATTAAATAAATCAATTTTATTTAATCATAAAGTCATCTCCATTAAATTGAATAAATTAACCTTTATTTGATTTAAATCTAATATCATATCTCTTAATTAAATAAATCAAACTTTATTTAATTAAATCTAATGTCCATTATTCCTCTCATTTGATTTAAATAAATCTAAAAATCTAAATCAAATGTCATATCAACTAATCTCCATCTAAGTTAATTAATTCCTTATTAACTCTAACTCTAATCCTCAAATCCTCTAGATTTTGCAACTTGCACAAGTAAATTAATTTATTTGATTTATAAATTCTTCTATTTTCATTTAAAAGGGCATCTCTTTGGAATATTCCTTCATTTTGAAATCTCCCTCCCAAAGGGACTTGTCCTCCAACTTGGCATCTATATCTCTTACATGTCCTTTCTTCTGGAGCCAAGTGGCATTAACTCATCTTCCATCTCTTCTTCCACAAGCCATCTTTCAAATTTCAAATTTCACCTAATTGCATTTATCATGTACATTGATCAAAATGTGCTCCAGCTCTCTTCAATAGCATGTTGACAAGTGGCACATTGTTATTGGTTCATCTTTAATCCCACATCCTTCATGTTTCTCACTTCTCCATCCTTCTTTCCTAAAAATGGAGAGCTTCTCTTTTGATTTAGGATCCACAAATTTATGCAAGATTACTATCTATATATTTGGAGCAAGTTCATCCACCATTTCCATCCAAGTCTTCATAGTTTTCATCAATCTTAGCTAGGTTATTGTCAAATTGCATCAAGAAGTGCACAATCTTCATCAAAGTTCATCAAAGTTAATCAAGGAATTGGGAAAGGGCTACTTTCCACATAAAAGTAGCACCGATTCCCCGATGGGATGATGGTTTGAATGCTTTGAGCAAGATTTAGTAGCTTTCATTTGATTAATTTCACTTTGTTTCTTGTTCTTTACATTTGAATGAATTGCATGGGGAATGATTGTTTTAGATGTGTTTATTGAATAAAATTCTATTTTTTTATTATGTTTGAGTAGGTCTAGACCAACCATTCACATTTTTGCACTAGAAGGAGGGCCCACCTTACAAAATTAACACATTTTTGGTCAAAATTATGTTATTTTTTTCAAATTTTTGTGTCTTTAGGAGAGAGTGATGCTGGAAAGGTCAAATAGCGATGATATCAATCCAGCGTTGCTATATAGCGACACTATCTATGCTCGACAACATGATGCTAAAGTCATTCTCCTAAGGTCAGACCTGCCAAACTCCAAAGTATGACGCTGAAGAGAAATTGTGACGCAATCATGGTCTCTAGTTTTCCATAGAACACTGCTGACCTCACCAAAGCGACGCTGATTTCCTCAAACTACAACACCTCTATGGTTTGTGATGTTGGAGTTGGGTAAAAGGTCAATTTTTAGTTTTAATTCAACATGTGTCTTTTTATATTGATCACCTTTGACTTCTAACTTATTTGTGGCTCTATTTTCTATATATTAACCAACTTTTGTAGGTTGAAGTTGTTAGAGTAATAAGTTATTATGCTTAATTAATTATATCATACTGGTTAATTAATTAAGTCACTTATTCCTTTAGTTGCTTAAGCTAAACTTAGGCACATTAATAATTGATTAATTATTAAGTGTGCACACTAGGGTTTCATTTAGGGTTTCCCTTTTAGGGTTTCTTGATCTCCTTCATAAGGATTGATCTCTTTGTAATAATTGATTCTCAATAATGCATTTTTACTTTGAGGTTTACATAACATCTTCTTTGGTTATGCATGTCTTTTGCATGTGATAGGTGATTGCATGTAGGTGATCTTGGTTTCTAACATGGTATCAAAGCCTTGATTTGCAGCCCCTTATCAGTTTTTTGAGAAAATCATTGCAAGGTTCGTTCAGGATTCCTCGAGGGTATCATGCCTTGATTTCATCTATGCGGAATTTTGGATCAGATTGGGCCTCACTATTAGATTCAGAGCATTGGAAAAAGTCAGGATTGACTTTTGTTTTGCAGATTTTGGCCATCGTTTGTCAGATCTATGAGGATTTGAAGTTTATAAGGGTTTCCAGATCCAGAGCGTACTTGAAATTTTGGAGTGTTTTCAGCCCAAACGGACCTCACCATCATGTTCAAAGCACCCAAAAACCCTAAAATCAACTGTCAAATCATCAAAATCGGACATAGTGACTTTAGGAGGTAATTTTTTTCATTTCTGGGTCGTACGCCTTGCTACAGCACGCAATCCAAGATTTTTTTTAAAAAAAACTAGAGTTAATGGAAGCCGCCGTCAGTTAACCGCTAGCAGTTAACCGCTAGTGGTTAATGCTAGCTGTTAGCCTAGCCGCCAGGCTTAACTCCAAACCCTTTTGGAGGAGTTTTGGTATTTTGGGTATAATTTTTGCGTCCAAACTCGGATTTTTGAAAACAAAATATCGTCGGAAAGCTGGTTCCGAGCACTATCCTGTGGTGTAGTTTATTTTTCAGTATTTTTCTATTTAGCTACATTTATTGCTGTTTCAAGTCAAATGTTCATTTATGGCTTCCGAACTCATAATTTTTTGCCACGATCTCCAATTTTCGCCTTCTTTGCGGCATTGGAAAGGTATTGAGGAGCTCTATGTTTCTGTCATGCACTTTTTTCTGTATCTATCCCAAGTTATTCATTATTCTAGATTTGTCCTGATGGGTGTTTTGGAGATTACTTGGATGTTTTGGCAGTTGGAAAGGTGAAACTTGAACATTTGCATTTCATTTCAGTACCACATCATGTTATTTTTTGTTTATGCATGCATTAGGATTATCTCCTTTTACAATCGTTGGGTTATTGTAATAAATGAACTGAGATAAAGTTCCATCAGGGGGGTTTCTTGCATAATAATCTGATTAGAGTGTGCATGCACTTTGATTTCCATATTCATCTTGTTTTGATGGCAACTCGCATGAGTTTATCTAATTTCCCAGTTTCTTTTGGCCACATTTTTTCTATAGCTTGACACATATCGGATTCATCAGTTCACACTTCAGTTGAGAGATCATGTTTCTTAATCCTCATTGGTTCAGATTCTTCTCAGTTTGAGGGCCATGTTTTTATGGTTAATGTTCTAGAGTCTTCATGGTACTCCTTCCCATAGAAGAGTTTCAGTCACATTTTGGCATCAGCATTGAGATACACGACTTCTTGATTCTATCATCATCTCATCTACTATTGCTTCATAGATTCCAAGGTTGTTCCAGTTTGTGAGTTTTCCAGTGTTTCATGGCATCGAGTTTGCTGTCACATTATCATGATTCTGGTTTTGGTTTCAGTTGTAGACAGAAGTATCTTTCCTTGCTTGTCAGATTGTGGTTCCAGTGTTACTGCACAATTTTCTTCCAGTGCTTCTTTGCAGCAGTCATCTCATTGTAGGGGGGTTTTGTCCCACTAGATTTTCCTTCTCTACCTCATCATTGCATTTGCACATGAGTACCTAATTAGGCCTTGTTGCCAGGACTCATCTTTGCATAGTAATCTGCTTCTCCCTAAGTTGCACTTATGGGGGGGTGTTGGTGTAATTAATATTTAATTACACTTTACATAAGTTTACTTAGGTATTATTTATTTCCTAGGTTAATTAATTCTCATTTGTATCTTTTGAGCTATCTTGTTGCTCAAGATAAGATTAGGGTTATGCATATTTGCTTTTATAAAGCAAATCATTATCTTGTAATTATTGAATTCTCAAATATTAATGTTGCACATCTTTTTGCAATAGCTCTTCCTTTTTTTTTTCTCTTCTATGGAAGGTCTATTCTAGTTTGCAAATCTGATCATGGGTTTCTAACATGGTATCAGAGCTCCAGACCTACAGCTGCCTATTTGTGATCTAAAGATATGGCCTTTCAATGAGTTTCTAGTGCAAGGGTTTCCACAAGCATCTTTTTTCCAAGATCTAGGGGTAGTCGATGTTTTGGGACACTTTGGGCTCAAACGGAAACCCCCATTGCATTCGCAGCGGCCAAAAACCCTAAGAATGCCTGTCATTTTGTCGATTTTGGTGCAGTTGTTCCAGGAGGCAAAAAAAATTATCTAGGGGGCCGTATGGCCTCCACTGCACGCATTTTGAGGCACAATTTTCAAAAAAATAAATTAAAAAAACATGTTTTTTTGAAAATTATGCAACACTCACAGAGTTAATGAGGTCCACCACCCAGCGGCCATCAGGCGGCCACCCATTTTCCACCACCACCAGCGCTTCCCGCCACTACCGCCACCTGCCTTCGGAACTCCACCAGCGCTCCGCTGCTTCTCTCAGCCCCCGCGTGCTCCTCCCCCAGAATCCCCAGTCATATGGAGGTCCGAGGGCCCACACCTGGCTTGACTCCCAATAGCAGAATATTTTTCCAAGCAAAATCTTCTGGGGAGCGACAAAATATTCTGATTCGGAGCATATACGGGTAGAGAGTGAATATTCCATCCATCCTTGCGTTTCCAGCGGACGTCAATTTTTTTCCGGCAATGGGGGGTGGTTTTTGTGCTAACGGCTAGATGGCCGTCAATTTTAAGCTCGTGAATTGATGACATCATCCTGATGTCAGTGGCCGTACAACCTCTTTGCCCCCTCCTAGCCCTAATTTTCCCTAAAGGAGCTATTTTTTTCTTTTGTTCATAACCTGGGCATACAGTATCGAAATCAGGCAAACGAGATATCGCCAGAAAGCTGGTTCCGAGAACTTTCTAGTTGTGTAGTTTATTTTATAGTATTTTTTTGTTTTACTGCATTTATTTCTGTTTGAAGTCAGATTTTTATTTTGGACTTCCGAGCTCATAACGTTTTGCCACGATCTCCGATTTTTGCTATCTTTGCAGTGTTGGAAAGGTATTAAAGAGCTCTATGTTGTTGTCCATGCACTTTTTCTATATCTATCCCAGATTGATTGCTTAGTCCAGATTTGGCCCGATGGGTTGTTTTGAGATTACTTGGATGTTTTGGCAGTTGGGAGGGTGAATCTTGCATCTTTGCACTTCGTTTTTAGTAATACATCATTCAATAATTGCTTACTGCTTCATAGATTCTAGGGTTGTTCCCGTTTTGAGTTTTCGAGTGTTCTGAGGCATCAGGTCTGCTATTGCTTTTTTCATGATTCCTTGAGTCAATTAGTGACTCTCATCTGGTTTTAGTAGAAGACAGAAGAATCTTTCCTTGCTTGCTAGATTTTGGTTCCAATGTTACTCTATAGAGTTCTTCCAGTGCTTCTTTACAACATGTCATCTCATTGTAGGGGGTTTTGTCCCACTAGGTTTTTCCTTCTCTACCTCATTCTTTCATTTGTAAATGGGTACCTGATTAGGCCTAGTTGTCGAGACCCATCTTTACTTTCATGGATCTTATTATAGTGTTTTAGCTTCTTCCTAAGTTCATCTTAAGGGGGGGTGTTAGAGTAATAAGTTATTATGCTTAATTAATTATATCATACTAGTTAATTAATTAAGTCACTTATTCCTTTAGTTGCTTAAGCTAAACTTAGGCACATTAATAATTGATTAATTATTAAGTGTGCACACTAGCGTTTCATTTAGGGTTTCCCTTTTAGGGTTTCTTGATCTCCTTCATAAGGATTGATCTCTTTGTAATAATTGATTCTCAATAATGCATTTTTACTTTGAGGTTTACAAAACATCTTCTTTGGTTCTGCACGTCTTTTGCATGTGACAGGTGATCTTGGTTTCTAACATAAGTGATCAAGAAGGAAATGAGGAAATGAAGACAAGGCTTCTTATGGCAT
This sequence comes from Sequoia sempervirens, assembly GCA_007258455.2. Lineage (NCBI taxonomy): Eukaryota > Viridiplantae > Streptophyta > Pinopsida > Cupressales > Cupressaceae > Sequoia > Sequoia sempervirens. The sequence continues at coordinate 80,673 of VDFB02369379.1, forward strand.
TATCACATGATTGTAAGAAGTTTTCTTAAATACTTTGGGGAATAATTATAATCCCATTCCTAAGGCTTTTGTTATCTTCAAGTTTTAGGGCTCAAATAAATTTATTTTGGGTTTTAAAAAGAACAATAAAAGGGTTAAAAAGAACCTTAGGAACTTACTAGAGTTGGTTTTGGATTTAAGAATTGAACAAAACAACTTCAAACATTTTATTTGGTGCTATAAAAAGAATCCATAATTACTTTTGAGGTCTAAAATGAACATGTGTATTTTATGTTTTGTAATCTTTTTTACAAGTTAATATCATTTAAAAGGTGCTTGCATTTCTCTTGCACTTTACAATGATCTTAAGAATCAAAAGTATTTTGGTGATATTAGGTTGTTTAAAAAATTTCCTCCACACTTAAATTTTGGCTTTTAAAAATTGAACAAAATCTTGTGGTGTGAGTGAGTACATTGCATGTGTTCTCTCTTTGTTGACACAAACAAAGATTGATTGAACTATAGATGTGCTTATTCAATTATTTTTTACCTTTAGAGGGCCTGCCTTGGTGGGAAAAAGTACTCACCCCAAGGGAATGACCCAAGCGGTAACAAGCATAAGCCAGGCAATTCTAAACCGCTATACAAATTTATGGTTGGAAGAAAAGTTTGCAGTCAACTTAGTGATGCATGATAGCTCTCCCCCAATATATTTATGATGTGTAAAGCCCTTGTTCTGATGGTTGGGAGACCTCTTGAGGGAGTTTATCATTGTATCCTATGAACTAGATGCCTTTATTATGAACCATTGTGTAGTAGCCAAAAATCCCAATATTTGTTGGCGTCAGGAGGTCGGACCTCTGGAGCCGTCCCACATACTTACGATTCTTTGTAGAGATGAGAACTTCATCATGGGAGATTCATGAGAACTGAAGCTTGGTTGAACCACAAAAGTGAGTGTTGTGGAGGGGAGCCAGTGTGGTCAAGCTTCTAGTCACCCACTCTAAATAAGTGCAACTGGATTTATCCAAGTGGAAAATTCAACAAATATTTTCTTTTCCATTCTAGGATTGTGCAATCTTGAGTTAGTTGAAAACATTGATTGGATCCAAAATATTGAAAACAAACATTCAACAATGGTCCTCAAATTTCAAACCCTTTAGTAGGAGCAAATACCTTTGAGAGAATCCAAGTGCTATTGCTTGTCCCTTAGGATTTTATCCTTAGAGGCTTCTAAGTATTTGGATTTGTTTCTCAATTTTCTCTCTAAAGTCAACATTAGGGAACTATTGTCTTGATTTCCACATAATGGACTTTGTGGTATGAAAAGAAATTGGGACATTAGACATTTAGTTTTGAAAAGATAAGACAAGAAAGTGTTTGTGGTAAAAAGAACTCATTAAGCAAGATATGAAACAATTGAACCTCACATGTGTGTCTTCAAATGATTTCCAAAAAGATCAAAATCCCAAAACACAGGTCTTTGTGCAAAAGTTTCAAGTTTAGGAGTCATACTCAAAAAGCCATCAAGAAATACATTAGGAAGTGTAACCAAAAAAAACATCTCAAGATAAGCAAAAAATTCACAAGGTTTTATAGACTCATTCCTTTGAACAACCCCAATATGTATGCTCAATTTAAACCACTTATTGGTTGAAAAGTTCTTAGAAGTATAGCATGTTCTTTAATATCGAGGTCTTGTAAACAAAAGTCTTTCTAGGTTCACTTAGGATAAAAATCAACGCTCTCATCCATCTCTGAAACATCAAATTAAATCCATCTCACAAACAACTCATTATAATCTTGGAAAAATCCTTCATACTAGACTTTTGGAAAGTCAAATCAAAATCATCTTGTTTGGCTAAGTGTGTGTAGATGCATCCTTCTTCATACACTTAGTTAAATTATCATATTTTGGAAAGAAATATTCTAAGACAACATCTAACCTCTTGGAATTTGTGAGTTCATTATCAAATCCAAAATCAAATCAAAATCAAATCCAAACCAAATCAAAATAAAAAATACAAAATCAAATCCAACATCAAAAATCCAAAAGTCCTAAAGTCTAGTATCTCCTTCAAGGTTTCTTAAGAGTTCAATCATCCACAAATCATTCATCTTTTCATTATTTCATCACCATCCTTTGATCCTTAACATCTTAGAATTTCTTTTTTGTACCTAAATTTTAGATCAATCCAAGGGGTTAGAGTTTCACCTCCCACATTCCTAAAAAATGATCCTTATTTTATGGTCCAAACTAGATCTCAACACAAGAAGAACATGGAAACAAACAAAGAAACATCCACTTCAAGTGACTTGAGTCAAATTGCTCCCAAAATCAATCCCATTGGGTCTAGCAATCTCCAACCAAATCTTCCTCTAATACCACAAGATCCTCAAGAGGAAGGTTTCCAAGTGGAGGACATCACCAACAATGTCCTAGGAATGACTCAAGATGAAATCATAGAAATGGTTTGGAATCCTGAGACTCACAAAATTGTCAATGCCATGATGAGACTTCATCCTTCACAATATATGCTAAAATCGGTAAAAGAAGGGGCTAAACTCCCTTCTGATTATGATGTAAGCACTATTGTGGAGAAACCTCTTGGGATTATGCAACCAGTCTCATTCACACCATCCTTTCAAAGAATCACTCAAACCATCCAACAACCCACATCATCTCTTGCTCCAACTCAACCTATGGTCAACAAGGGGAGTTCATAGCTTCATGCTCTTCAAACATATCCCCTTGTAAACAAGCAATAATTGAATGCAAACACCATTTTGGGTCAATCCATCCCATTAGATCCAAAACACCCATACATCCCACTTGTCTTCCATGACACCAATAAACCATCCCATTTCTCTGCGACACTGGAATATCCTCTTAACAAAAAAGTCTCTCTCCCCATGACTTCACAAGGATAAGGTGGACTATTTGGACAAGGGGGAACCTTGTTGGAAAAAGAAAGGAAAAACAACTAAGAGGGGGGGGGGGGTGAATCAGTTGTCGCATAAATTTAAACTTTACAAACTTAACTTAGCTTTAATCTCAGATCTGATGAATATACAATTAACCATAAGCAATTAATACATAAGAGAGACAAAGAGCACCAAGAATTTTGTGTGGAAACCCTGTTAGGGGAAAAACTACGGTGGATGTCAGTCCACAAGATTATACTCTGTTAAAAGTATAAAGAAGAATAATAAGGGGAATTCACATGCATTCAGGCTCACTGCCTAGAGCTCACTGCTCAATTACAAATAGAAGACTCACTATCTTATAGAAAGATTCAAATTAAAACCATCTAAAAATTTGAACAGAGAGAATGGCTTATATCCAAGCCTGATTATAGTTCCAATTAGGCATAGTACTTCTGCATACTTCGCTCAACCTTCTACACACTTGCTCTTCAATTATATTCTCACTTATGCACAGAAGATCACACAACACATACTCAGCACACTAACCACACTTCGCATACTACAAAAAATTTCTTCTTATATATCCGCCACAAAGATTTCACCATAACAAAGTTGGCCAAAGGAAAAGAATATATTTTCAATGTCAGCTTAAATTCACAATAAAATTTTCAATGTGCACCCACCAAGGTCAGCCACAACGTAGTGGGGACCAAAATTCACTTCTCCAAAACAAGAATACTCTAATTAATCATGCCTTGACCATCCACAACACGCTAGCATCAACATGTCGGCCAAGAACAAGAAAAACTAGACATGTGCAAGAAAAGATTTTCAATCATGAGCTTCATCAGATCATGTGGACATACTGGACAAAGATAGAGGATGAAATAGAGATATCTAAAAAACACCAAGAAATAGCAGAGAGATATCCACAACAACTGAGATAACCAGGAACTTACAATCTTCACTCAGAAACTCTGACAAAGACTAGAAAAACACTGTCAGACCACAACTTGCACACGAGTTCATGGACCTCTGAAACTTCTAGTAGATGATCTAGACATACTCAACATTAAACCCTTTGATCATCAACAACTAACCTTTTATGTACATAATGTAATGCCTTCATGACCTGCATAGTTCCACTAGGAACCTGGAACATATTCACTTATAATTTTCTCAATATTCTCGACATATACAAAACTTAGAATATCAAATGCTAATAGTGTTGATATCAATGACATTCACGTATCAACATCACATCACACCATCCAACAATTTCCCAACAAACCTTTGATCCCTCATCATCATTTTCTCAAGGAAACACACCACCCATCTTCCCACCATTTCCACGTTTACCACTAACATCCGCACCAATCCTCAGTCTAGGGAAACCCCCTTTACCAATCCTCAATCAACAAAATAAAAAAATCCTCCAATCGTAAATCAAACCATGATAACAAATCCTCTGATTGTCCCATTGATATCGCAACAACAAGTGGCAACAATCCAAACAACATAAGCAATCAACACATCATCTACAATACCCCAAATACCTAAAAATGTGGTCTCCCAAGGACTTATCATATCAACCACACCATCAATCACAGGGTAAGTGCACAAAGTTGAGTCCACGAAACGTGGAAGTTTTTGCCTTAGGCAAAAAAATGAATTCGGCTTGCAAAAAATGGGATCCCGCTTTTTAATAAACGGGATCCCGTTTTTAAAAAGCGGGATCTCGTTTAGCTTCGGGATCCCGAGCCTAAGTTTAAAAAACGGGATCCCGTTTTCGGAAATTTCTATTTTTGGAAAATTTTCAAAACGGGATCCTGTTTTGAAAAATTTTCGAAAATGGAAACTTCCAATTTTTGAAAAATTTCCATTTTCGAAAGTTTTCAAACGGATCCCGTTTGAAAACATTCCATTTTGGAAATTTTTTGGAAGAATTTCAAAATGGGATCTTGTTTACAAAACGGATCCCATTTCATAGAACCATAAAAATGGTTTTTTATGAAACGGATCCCATTTTTATGAAACGGGATCCCGTTTAAAACAGATCCCATTTTTTAAATTATGAATTTTTGAGCGGGTTTTTTGGCTTGTTTTTTGGTTAGGAAATGGCTTGGGGACCCGAACCTAAGCTTTGGACCTAGTTTGACCTGCAACTTGAAGGTCCTGTTAATGTCACAAGAAAATAATGACTTTGGACATATGTTTGAAGACCTATTTTGCATAATTTTTTTACAAAATTAAAACCCATTATAGATGAGATAGTGTAGATTCCAAATATGTAATTTTTTTAATAATTTGATTATTTTTTCTATTTTTCAATTAATTTCTAATGAAACTAGTCCATAAACTTGAATTATCAAGTTTTTTTAGTATTTTAATAACTTTTGATCAACATAACATTTTGACGAACGGATTGCACAAGAGCAAACTTCACAATTCTTTTCGTTTAAAAAAAAAATTTAAAATGATAATTTTAGGTCATCTTATGTGTCGTACACGATGATTTTTCAAAATGACAAATATGCCTAATAAATATTTAATAAAAAAAAATATTCAATAAAAAATTATAAAAATATTAAAAGCAAGCTTTAGTGAGTCACAAATATTTTCCCAAAAGGATTTAGAAAAATATGATAATTTAGGTCAAAATATGGATGTCGACACGCATGGTATGGTATAAAAAAGTGACTTTTAAACAGTGGTTTTTAGAAACGCCTATTGAAACTCAATTTTTACAATCTGGGTATTGAAATAAATTACATATTTGGAAACTAGACTCTGAGTACTACATTTTATGATTGGTGACTTTTTCAAAGATTCCATCTCTAAGTGCTTCAAATTTTAAGGTAAAATGTGTCAAATTCTGAAAATCAGGGAAAACATGTCCACTTTTTGGCCAAAAAGTGGACTCAACTTCTTGCACACACCCCACACAACCCCTAATCATCACCCAAATCACACCTCAACAACCACCTCAACAAACTGTCATCACAACATCTCACACCATTCCAAATCCTCCACCTCCACCACCAAAACCAAACATGGAAATCCAATATAGTATCACATTGCAAGCAGCTCAACAAGCCTACCAAAAAGCAGTTCAACAATTTCAAAATCAACCAGCTGCACAAGCTGCACAACAAGCTACCCAATAAGCAAAAGCACAAGCACAAGCACAACAAGCAGAATAGGCTTCCCAAGCCCAAGATTTATTGCAACAACAAGACGCCCAAGCTACCCAAGATGCACAAGAAACTCAAGTAGCTCAAGCTGCACAAGCCACACAACCTGCCCAGGATGCACAAGTTGCCCAACAAGCTCAAGTGCAAGCAAAATACCAAGCACAACAAGAAACTCAATAGAAAGCTTATCAACAAGCCTTGCAACAATACCAAGCGCAATGTAGCAAGCGATCCAACAACAAGCCCAACAACAACAAGACCAACAATAAGTGTTGTTGGCACAACAACAATTTCAGGCATACCAACAAGCATTGGTGGCACAAAAAAAAATGCAACAACCTCCCATAAACATGTAAAACACCCCACCCATCACTCAAATGATCACAACACCTCAAAAAAAATTCAACCCACCTCTTGATCCACAAAATGATGTAAGGACACAAATCAAATTTCTCTCACAACAAGTGCTAGACCTCCAATCTAGGAAAACAATGAAAACACCAAGCAATTTGTCTGCCTATCCATTCGACAGAAGTCTTGCGATGGTAGCGTTCCCAAAAGGGTTTAAAATCCCTAAATTTGACAAATATTGTGGGACGGGTAATCCTGAAGATCACATCAGGGAATTCAAGGTACATTGTATGGAAGTTGCATACAATGCCACATATCTAATGTGACTATTTCCTCAAAGATTGGTTGGACCAGCAATGGAATGGTTCTCTTGCCTTCCTCTCATAATCAAAAAGTTCCAATAAATAATGGATGAATTCATAGAGAACTACACATTCAACATACGAATGGATGTGAGTCTAGAGGAACTATCTATGCTCAAACAAGCTAAGGGGGAAACATTGACATCCTTCTTAGAATGATGGAAATCCAAGGCCAATAGGAGCAAGTGGACCATACCAAAAGAACAACAAATTTGCACCATTATTGCCAATCTCAAGAAAACCTTGTCCTTCCATCTAAAGATGCAATGCATCACATATGACCATTTGATTCCCAAGGCGTAAAATATCAAAAGAGCCCTTATTGCACAAGGAGGGACACCCACATATCAAGAATATCAAGAAAATCAACCATCAACCAGTTACAACGAAAAACCTCTCACATGGGAAAAGAACAAGAATGTCACTAATGATGGTGTCCTGGACGCCAAAGTGATCATTAATGCCCCAAGGAAAAACATGCAAATTTACCAACAACCACAAGGAAACAATCAAAACAACACACAAGCCAACGTGGTGTCACAACAACCCAATATACAAACAACCAATAATCTGAATAATGAAGGGGGACCACCCCCACGAAATAAATATCCACCCAAACAAAAATACACAGCCCTTGGGGAATCAATCAAATTTTTCATGAAGAAATTGGTACGGGAGAATCTCATTAAAATCCCCGTCTATGAGAATTATCAAGACCCCCAAGTAAAACCACCATGGTACAATGAAAATTGCCTTTACGGTTTTCAAAAAATCAAGGGACACACAACGGATAGTTGCATGAGACTAAAAAATCTGATCCAAGATCTTATTGATGACAAAGTCATAAATGTTGAACAACTTGTAGTAAATCAAGACCTTAAGATATACACAAATCCATTTCGAGATCATAACAAAGGGAACAACCATGGAAAGACAAAATATGGCAATGTAAACCATGTTTATGATCATGTTGTTGTGTCCCTAGATGAATGGGTTATTGTTGTTCACATCAAGGGAGCCAAAGCCGATTGTGGAGTCACCAAGAATGGAAACAAAGTTACCATTGTTGGATCATCATAGCCACCTAGGGCATCCACCTCAAATCCAAAATCTATTCCCAGTGGCTATAATGTCCTAGACCACCCGAGAAGAACCCTTGCTCAAATCTCCATCATGGAGTTACTGAAGATCTCACCCATGCATAGAAAAATCCTAGAGGAAGCATTGGCTTCATCCACTGTCTCCATAGATCTTGATGCAAACTAGTTCCAAGCTATGGTTGGGCACATCACCACCCCACACCTCCTAATTTTTTTTATCAGGACTTCCCAACTCAACCATCCCATAACCACACTCTCCATCTTGAAGTCTTGGTCCATAAAAATAAAGTCAAAAGGGTCCTAGTGGATGGGGGTACAGGTTTAAATATCTATTCACTCGAGCTAATAAAGAATCTTGGATTCTCTGAGGATGTCATTGAAAAGGGTAAAGGTATTACAATCAAAGAATACGATGATCAGGAAAGAGTGTCTCAAGGAACTATTCAACTCCCTATTCAAGTAGGGCCAACCATCATGGAAACCACACGCTAGGTCCTTGACCTTGATTTACCTTGTAATATTCTCCTATGGCATCCATGGATCCATGGGATGGAAGTTGTCGCATCCACCTTCCATTAGTGTGTCAAATTTCCCTACCAAAATCAAGAGGTCACAGTCCTTGGTGATCCCGAGCCCTTTTATTATTGCAAAAACTTGGAAGCCAAGTACTATAAATACCTCAAGTCCCAAAGTATGATGAAGGCCCTACAACTCCATATGTAGACCTAGCTACCGTAGCCTCCACATATGAGAAAAAGACACCCTCCATTCCTGACATCTCTAAAATAAAATTCATTATCCAAGACAATGGGTGTGGGAATTATAGAATGAAGAAGAGTTCTTTCATAGTAGGAGATTTACCTCAATCTCCTAGGCCTTGTGGGAAGCCCCAACCGATTGAAACATCATCCCAAACCTTTAAAGAAGACCCCTCTAGATTCAGATGTTGGGGGGACCAATGTCAAGAAGTGGTAGATGAAAAAGATGTATCAAGTTTGCTATACCAAGATGAAAGGACTATGCCTGATCTTCTCATAGATGATAACAACAAAGGACTACAAATGATGCTTGGTATGGGCTATAATAGAAACAAGAAACATGGGAAGAATGAAAATGGTCTTCTAGTATCACTCATTCCTCAGAAGCGTATGAGAAATCTTGGCCTCAGATGCACTCCTCCGAAAATGATCATACTTGACAAAGGTGCCTTGGTTAGAAAAGTCAAAGCTCCCCCTCATTTTTCAGTGTCTACAAGTATACCCTTAGACAACTATACCTTTGACATAACTGATGTGTGTGATGAGGATCCTATAACTGACTTACCCATACTATTCAAGGTTTCCTCCCTTCTCATGATTAGTACCCTATCTTTTGATTCAAACAATTAATCCCATGAGCTAAACTTAGTTTATCCCCAACTCATCGATTACGATCAACAAGGACCACCAATTCTAGACACATTAAAAAATGATGAGGCTCTCTCAGAATTCATGGGTTTATAGGATACTATACCATGTGGAGATCACAAAGCTAGGTTTGAAATCATGTTGGACACACATGCCTATTATGGGGAAACAATTGAATCCTTCAGTCGCAAAAGTGAAAACTTAAGAATAATATCTAGGTCTTTGAGTGAAAACCACACTATGGCACTCTCAGACCTGAAAATAGTAAAAATAAAGGATGCATCCAATGGTAAGAACCTCTCTGAGCCACCAGAGGATGAGGGATTCAATCTTCCCCTTAGTGCTATTCATTAGGAAAAGTCAGCAGAACTTTTAGCAGAGAAGTGCAATCCAGTCAACCTAGGAACAAAATAAACACCACATATCACCTTCTATGTAGAATCACTCTCGACTGAAGAATAGGAACTCCTAGCTGCATTTCTAAGAGAAAGAAAGAAAAACTTTGCATGGACCTATGCCAACATGTCAGGTCTTGATCTAGAAGTTGTGGTTCACCATCTAACCGTCTATCTTGAAGAAAATTCAGTAAGACAAAAACTGAGAAAGATGCATCCAAAAATAGTATTATTGGTAAAAATGGAAGTACAAAAGCTCCTTGATGCCAGTTTCATACAACCAATTATTATCTAGAGTGGGTTTCAAATCTTGTACCTATTTCAAATCCCACTGTGGGCATCTGCATCTACACTGACTTTAGAGATTTGAACAAAGCATGTCCCAAGGATGATTTCCCTCTCCCAAATATCGACATGATTGTGGAAATGGTGAGAAAACATGAAATGCTATCACAAATAGATGGATTCTTAGGGTACAATAAGATCATGATAGCTAAACATGACCAACACAAAATGGCTTTCACTTGTCCATGGGGGAAATATTTCTAGAATATGATGCCATTTGGGTTAAAAAATGTGGGAGCTACCTAGATCAAAAGGCCATGACACTAATCTTTCATGACATGATTCAAAAAACTATGGAATATTATGTGGATGATGTATTTTCCAAAACAAAGAAATGCCGAGATCACATAGCGACACTAAGATCCATCTTCGATAGGCTAGAAGAATACAAGGGCAGGCTGAATCCAAAAAAGTGTGTCTTTGGGGTACAATCAAACAAGTTACTAGGATACATTGTATCTATGAGGGGAATCGAGATAAACCTTGCCAAATTCAAAGCAATCCTTGAAATGGAGGCACCAAGAACCTTGAAATAGTTAAGGGGTTTGCAGGGAAGACTCCAATCCATCTGTCGATTCAGAGCAAAATTAGGAGATAAGGCTACCCCATATTCTCATCTACTCCACAACGGGGTAGCATACAAGTGGGACGAGAAATGTGACCAGGCTTTCAAAAAAATCAAAGAGTACTTGCTTTCACCACTAGTTCTTATGCCACCAATTCCAGGAAAGCCCTTGATCCTATATATATCATCAACAACAACAACCCTTCGCACTCTCTTAGAAAAACATAATGAAAATGGGAAAGAGAGAGCCATTTAATACATCAATAGAACCATGGTGGGACATGAGCTAAAGTACACATCCATTGAGAAGGCTTGCTTAGCATTCGTGTTTTCCACGTAAATGTTCAGACATTATATGTTGGCACACTAGATAAAACTCATTGCCAAGATAGATCCTCTCATATATTTTCTTTCTAAAGCAACGCTCAGAGGGAAAACAACTAAATGGGTTATGATCCCGATAGAACATGACATTGAGTATGTAGAATAAAAGGCTATTAAAGGAAAAACAATTGTAGGCCAATTAGTTGAAGTGCCGATATATTTAGAGAATCCACTTTTATCAAAATTCCTTGATGAGTCATTCTTTAACCTAAGTGTGGTAGATCATTGGAAAATGTATTTTGATGGATTCTACACACAACACAAATAAGTAGTTGGAGTCTTCTTCATTACACGACTAGGGGACTACATACCCAAGTCATATAAGCTGTCATTTCCTTACAAAAATAACATTGTGGAATATGAGGCTCTTGTCATAGGGCTAAGAATTACAGTGCAATGGAAGATCATGGCACTCAAAGTCTATGGGGACTCACAACTTATCATCAACCGGGTAAATAATTAGTATCAAATGAAGGATGATAAGTTGACTCCATACAAGAAACTGGTGGAAAGCCTTAAAGAGTTCTTCATTCATATCATGTTTGAGTAGATACCAAGAGAAAATAATAGAGTGGTGGATGTTATGGCAACAATTGGATCGCTATTAGATGTCCCACACAATGTCCCAAAGCAAGAATTCCTTATAGAGTAGCTTCTCATACCAACATTCGAGGTACCAGAGTCTGAATTTGTGTGTGAAGTCATTGGTCTTGGTGATCCCTGATATCATGACATATACACCTACTTGAGAATAGGAGTCCTCCCCACTGATGTAACCTCGAACCTTAAAATAATTTTTTTCAAGAAGTCATCCTACTTCGTTATCTTAGGAGACACGGTCCTATACTATAGGAGTATGGAAGGATCCTTGTTACAATGCCTTAACGTCTTGAAAGGAAGCTTTGACTACTTTAACCAAGGTACACAATGGAATTTCTAGGTCACATTTGAGTGGTATGACCTTGTCTAAGAAACTACTAAGAACTGGGTACTATTGGCCTACAATGGAAAGGGAAGCTCACAACTATGTCCAAAGGTTTTTGTAGTGTCAACAACATGGGGATCTCATTCATGCAACAACTAGGAGCTCCACCCAATCATAACACCTTGGCCCTTTTCACAATGTGGACTTGATCTCATCAGCAAAATCACCCCCACCTCATCTAGTGGACATAAGTTCATCATCATTGCCACAAATTACTTCACAAAGTGGGTAGAGGAAATTCCCATGACCTATATCATAATAAATTAGATTTCCAAGATCATCCTAAAGTACCTAATTTTTCACTATGGTGTCCCTCAAGCCATTATCTCAGATAACGAGACACCTATCAAAAACCAGGATGTTTGAGACCTATGCCAAAATTTTAATATCCAACATCACTTTTCCACCCCATACTACCCCTAGGGTAATGGCCAAGTTTAAGATACCAATAAGACCATCTTGAAAATCCTAAAGAAAACAATCAATGATGTTGGTCGTGATTGGCACCTATAACTGAATCCTGCCTTATGGACCTACCGAACAAGTATCTGCAAACTTATAGGTGCAACCCCTTTCTCCCTAGTCTATGAATTAGAAGTCATCTTTCCCATTGAAATCGAGCTCCCATCCTTAAGAATATAATTGCAAAACCTCATCACAAATGAAGAATATTGGGTATCACAGTTGAACGAGCTGGAACTACTAGATGAGTGGTGTATGGCTGCCTTAAACCATTTACAAGTCTACCAAAACCATCTCAAATAGAGCTACATCAAGAAGATCAGGAGTTAGACCTTTCAATTTAGAGAGCATGTATTGAAGGAGAATTAGAAAAATGTACCAAATCCAGACAACAAGGGCAAGTTTGAACCCAATTGGTTGGGACCCTTCATCATCACAGTGAGCTACAAATCGGGAGCATATCAGTTATCAACACCCGAAGGGGAGCCTCTACAGAATCCCATGAATAGCTCCCATCTAAAAACAATTTATGCCTAAACATGCAAGGTATAAATCCAAAACTACAAAAAAGTAAAAAAATACAAAAATCCAAAAACATTAGGAAAAGGTTTGAAAACAGTAAAGAGAAAAAAATCATCCTCTAGTGAAAACCACTTTGGTGGCACTTTGGGCAAGTACCTTAGTGAAAACCTGGAAAAATAGGTGCCTTGTGTAAATAAGCACTTTCCATCCACCATTATCTCTCTGGATTGTTTTGCATCATTCATCCATCACATTTCCATACCACCCATCTGCGTCCACATCATAGCTTGATCCTATGTCTATATCATGATCCCTCCTAGTACTACTCGGCCCATTCTGAAGGTCAGTTTGTCCTGCCTATATCAGAGTAGTCTATCACATCGCACATTGGGGGCATGTTCTTATACCTACATTGGATTGGATTTTTGTATATCCTTGAATTCTTCCTTAACATCAAAAATCCAAAAACATTAGAAAATTAGAAAATCCAAAAACATTCATAAAATTAGAAAATCCAAAAATATTCAAAACATATCAAAATCCAAAAATAGGTCAAAAGGTCAGAGAAAGTAAAAAATAGAGTCGTCTTGTTGAACTATGGTTCTCTGAGCTCTAAACATAGGCAAGTTGATCTTTGATCATCCCTCAAGACACTTAGGTTAGTCTTTTAGGAGTCTGTCATTATAAACTGACAATCCATATGTTCATATCTCATTAATAAATGAGTTTGTGTCAGTCAAACTATGTGGTATCTACGTGTATAATGTAGGCAAGGCTAATCTTTGATTAGCCCCCGAAGCCCCTAGGATAGGTCTTTAGGTTATTCTCTTAGTCAAAATCTCAGAAAACACAAAAACATTACAAAATTTGAAAATCAAAACATTTGTAAAACATCTTAAAAATACCAAAAATAGGCTTAAAACATTTCAAAAATAACAAAAACATTCAAAAAACCCAAAAAATCACCCATCTCATTTCACAATCACCTGAAATAAACATCCACTCATAGTAAATCATCATCATACTCAACCTTTAGTGAAACAATTAGAAACAAGTCTAGCAAATCATAAGTGAAGACTCAATTGTCAAAGTCTCAAGTCTAGGTCAGTAGGTAAACAAGTTGGTTAACTTTTCGTATCAATAGCCCATCACCCAGTTTGCCACAAATCATCTGATAACTTCAAGTCCTAGGATGCATCCTTCCTACAATGGACATCAACATCAGGCATCACCATAGTTTAGTGTTGGCTAGCGGTATGAAGAACATTAGTTTGTTTGTTTATTTGATCTTTATCTTTTGACTTATCTTATTGCCCTCGTTCTAATGACCTCTTGATGATGTCCAAACAAAGGGATTTAGAGAGAAAGGAATGGGGCAATGATCATTATCTTTTTATCTTTTGTGCTTGTTGGATGTTCTTGTAATATAACCTTGGTCATGCCTACTTTGTTTTGTCTGTAGGGAGGGTGTTTTAGGTGTTTTGTTGACCACATGGGCAGGCTTGTATTTCTATGTTTTGGTCTAAGATATTTGAAATATTTGAACTACATTTTAAATAAGGTTTTGTATGTCAGGTGTGAACATGAGTATTGCTATCTAATTGTCGATTCAAATTCCATCACACTAGGTGCAATGCCATCCTGGTTCTTTATACCTTGATGCATTGTGCCTATGTGTGTTATCAAACATAAGGTAAGTAAGCTCTTTTAAAATCCCAATTCCTGATAAGAAATTTATCATCATCGTCATCCTCATCTCTAATAAAGTCTCGTAGATCATGGAATTGTTGGACCCTCTTGTCTTCATCTCATTTCTTCTTCCTTCTCTTCATACTAACATGGTACAATGACAGTTAATCAAAACATCACCAATGCATCCATCCTACATCCATAAACCATCATCATGCTACATGTAATTCATATCATCTCATAATAGGAAACACTAATCATCTCACATGCATTGTATTTCATCATTGCATAATATAGGTTGGTTATTCTAAGCATCTCATAAACCATACATTTGCATCCATTGCATAATCATAAAACCATTACCATATCATCCATATAAGCATCATCATATCATCCATATAAGCATCATCATATAATATATATAAGCATCATCATCATATCATCCATATATGCATCATCATATCATCCATACATGCATCATCATATCATACATGAAAAAGATACTAAAAAAGAAAAGGAAATATGTCATAACATCCCATACATCTCATAATCATAACATATAACATCATCCATTAGGAGCATAATATAGTTTTGTTAGTCTAAGCATGTTAAAATCATTTGCATCCATACATCCATACTCCATACATCATCATCATAAAAGTGCATAAAAATAATGTAAAAATAAATGCATCCATGACATCCATAAGCATCTGCAATGACATCACATGTAGAATATTGTGTCATAGAAAAAAGGATCCTTTGCTTGACATGGGAATAATTCATAATCATTGGACTTAATTAGGCCTTGATTTATGTGTTGTGAGGAATTTTATGTATCCACACTAGGTCTTAGACCCTTGCAAACTAAATAAAATGCTTTTAATGACATATTGTGATGGTGTTTTGAAGTGTTGTAAGACATTTCTACATTCTTCTAGACTCTATTAATGACAAATCACCTTTTTATTCATTATCAAGTCCTATTTTGAAGTGTTGTAAAGTCTTGTAACAAGCTTTCACACTTTTCTAGACACATCTTCACTATTTATCCCTTTATCATGCTTTATTTTACCCCTTTATGCTCTCATATGCTTAATTAAGAGTATTTTTGAGTATTATCCTGACAAACAACATTAAATACAACATATTGTATTCAGAATTACTTGATGTCGGCCTGTGATGAGGTATGAATGAGTAACTAAGGCACAAGTGTGTATAAATATGTGATTTTCACCTCATTTTGATACCTATCTCTTATCTTCTAATCTCCTAATCTTTCATCTATTGATCTATCAAGCAAGTTAGGAATTTCACATTGCAAGTCATCAATCTAGCTTCCTAAGACATCCAAGGGAAAATTCTATATGTTATGTTGCAGAATTTCAAGATCAATCATCATGGAAAGGTAATCCATTCCATTATTGCATGTTTCATTCTATTATTTTATCATTTTGGTTTAATTACCTAAATGGGGTTTGACCAAGGCAAACCCCCATGCCTTAACATTCAACTTTTCTTCTTCTCTTCTTGTGTGTTTGCAGATTTATGTCCTTTGGAAGCTTGGAAATCATTGAAGATCAAGTTGTAAGGTTGTTAAATTTCTTTCTTCATTCAACAAGTCAAAGAATCAACAAAAGTCACTTTCAAACCCGAATCTAACAATTTCAGAAGTGGAAACCTATAGGAAGTAGAAGTGTTGATCTAGCTCTACAGAATCTACTCCTAAATTTGAAAATCCCTGTAGGTGGACTGATTCGCCACCCATGGCAACTGAGTCCCATCTATAGGCTTGAAAAGTGGTTTGTCAAAATTCAACTCCCGACAGTCAAACACCTATTTTTGAAACTTTTCACCAGAAGTAAGATTGATTCACCATGCATGGAAAATAATTCCCTGTGGCCATTGACAGTGACTTCTGGAACATTCCAGAAGCTTCCAACAATAGTAATCTACCTCTAGGTGCACTCTATTTAGTTTCGTCAATTTTTGTTTTCATTTGTTTAGGATTCTAGTTCATACTTGCAATCAACAGTGCCGTGTTTTCTAGAATCTTGCATTGGATTAGTTTACATTCATTTGTTTTCATTTAGAAGCATTCAAACATATATACACACACTTCACATCCATTTCCCATCCATCCTTACATTAATCTTGAGTGAAACATTGTGCATTTTGGACCCATCTTTCTCCTTTTAGGTGAAATACCCTAAAAGAGCCAAAGAAGGATTTGGGACCCAAAATCTTTCATTTCAATTTGGTGAACCCATAGTTTGAATCCCCTCTTTTTTGATTTTGGAGTCCATTAATCATTCTATAATTTCTTGCATTGAATTTTTCATTAGTTAGCTCGCATTCTAGGGTTTCATTTTTGCATGTGTAAAAGTGCATAATAGGTTGCATTTTTTGCATTTTTAATCATTGAAAAATTCTAAAATTCTGCATTTTTCACTTAGGTGTGCATCATAGCACTCAAAAAGCATAATTATCAGTTACAAATTTCTGAAAATTCTGAAAAAAATCCATACTAGGACTCATTCGCCACCTTGGGCGAATCAATCCCTTCTGACCCCGAAAACAACATTTAATTAAACTTAGAATTTTTTTTTAGGCTTCTATTTGGTGCCTTAACCTGTATATATCAGTTAGTTGCATTTCTGTAGCATGCATTTTGTGAAATTTCACTTTAAATATCTCCTTTCATGCATTGTTTCATTTCACTTTCCCCAATCATACAATATTATTTTCAAATTGTTGCATTTATTTAACCCATTGAATATTACATTGCATTGTACTTTATTTCATTTCATTATGTTTTCTTTCACAAGATTTTCTCTTGATTTGATTAAACATGGATTTTATAAGCATAATATCCCCTTTTATGAGTTTGCTTTTGACTACCATAATAGGGACTTTAAGAAACAATCCATTAATTCAATTCTTAATCTTGCCTTGCATTGCCCATTGGAGAGAATGGTAATGTTGTCAATCATAATGCACATACTTGTTCTTCTTCCAATACCTCTCCTATTAGTGACAAAGGTATTTTGTTGCAAGAAGTTACAAGCCTTAACAGTCTTGATTGTTCATCTCCTTATTCCCCTTTGGATGACCTTACACAATAAGAGCACACGATCATAGACACATTCCTCAACATCACTTTACCCAATCTCCATGGTCATGAAAAAAAAACTTGTTCATTTCCTAATATCCCTCCTCGATACAAAGAAGATAGGTTGGTGTTAGAAGATACCTCTATTCAAACTCATGACACCTTTAATCTTCCCTTCCCTAATGTCCCTATCCTATGGGAAGATTTATTTGAAAATCATAGTGGTTCTTCTCTTGATACCTCCTCCACTTGTGATGAAGCTACTTCACAAAGCTCAAACTTGGATGAACATATTACAAGCTCTCTTTGTAGGGTAGATAATATGGAACAAGAGAATGAAACCTTTATGACAATGGAAATTCAACTAACATTTTCTTATCATTCCCCTATTGGGGATGAAATTATTTTGGAAGAACCTAGCCCTATTTTTCAAGAACATGTGTCTTGTTGTTCTCCTCAGAACTCTCCTCCTAGGGAGAATATTGTGGCATTAGACTGTGGAAAACAAGTGGTTCTTGATTTCCCTTACTTTGAGATACATCAAAACAAGACTTTTGAGGATATGGATTCACATGTGTCCCTTAAAAATCCTTTGCTCATTGGACCTCATACATATCCCGTAGGACATCCTAACCCACCTTTATTCAACCTTAGTAATCTCACATCATGCTTTCAAACTGGTAGTCTTGAACATCATCCTTCCAAAAATATTAAAGCTGTCATCTCACAACACACTCATGATTTGAATTCATTAGATTTTGTATTAACCTATAATGAAGAAGATGAAATATCACAATCTATAGAGTCTTGCAAGCATAGGTATTACATCTAAGAAAGATGTATCCTTGACTCCAATCATGCAACACTATTCTCCTCTTGATCAAGAAGGTATCTTGTCAAGACTTCTCCATGATTACTTGATCACCCTCCCTCCTAGAACTTGAAAGAAATGCTATTCCTAGTCTTCCTTTTTTGCATATCATAAATTTCATGGTCATTCCACTAATCAATTCCATTCGTTGAGTCGTAAAATAAAACATTTTCAAGAGTTTGGTATGCTTCCCTATGTGGGGGCACCTCATTCCTCTAATTGCTATTGATTTTCACTCTAGCTGCATCTAATTAATCATTTCAGCTCACCTTTGTCCTGCACTAAGTGGGGGAAAGGGGTTCAATAGCCTTGTCCTCGTATGTCACTTGTTGTTGCCTTCTTTGGCTAGTCGTTAAATTTTCATAAATACATAAGAGCAAGCTTTGGATGTGGACGACATGCCTTAAGTTGGCTTGCATATGACATACTTCTCCCCCTTTTCATGGTGTAGCTTATCAGCAACATATGACTTGGCATAGGGATTTCTGAATAAGCTCTCATGTCTTCTTTTCTCTTCTTCTACTTTAAAGAAATTCATCATAGTATAGGTGCTTGCAACTACTTTAAAGTGGGGGCATACATCACCACTCGTTTCATTGTGTGATTTTCTTTTTCTTGCAATGTGCTCTCTTGGAAGCATTAGGTACAATGTTGTTTAGGATGAGACCTTGCACTTGTCCTCTCTTAGAAACAAGATGAGATCATTTTCACTTTACCATTTATTGGAGACATTTGGCATGATGTTCCCTAAGAAGAGACATTGCATGAATAAAACAAAATCCCTTTGAACAATCCTTACATTTAACAATGTTTATAAGTTTCAAAATAAAATCATTTCTTTTTTATTTTGTGGTGCCTTGTTAAAGTTATCAACGGGTATAACTTTAATATGGTTGAGTGGGAAGCCCACCTAGTGGCATGACTTTTCCCCATAGCCACCTTTGTGTTTGTGAGTGCATACCAACTAGCGTATGTATCTTACCTTTTTGGGATTTCTCACCCCGCGGACAACCTGAAGTTTCGTGGCCCCAGAGTGAGTAAATATTTTCCACCCCTTCTTTCTTTTCATCTTTCCTTTATATGATTTTGTATCTTGGGGGGCTTGACCTACATATGAATCTCTCTTGAATGTCTACTTTAATGTGAGTTTGAAGCAAGTTCATTCTCTCACTAAAGTGGGAGCTAAATGTGTCATAGAAAAAAGGACCCTTTGCTTGACATAGAATAATTCATAATAATTGGACTTAATGAGGCCTTGATTTAGGTGTTGTGAGGAATTTTATGCATCAACACTAGGTCTCGGGCCCTTGCAAACTAAATCAAATGCTTTTAATGACATCTTGTGAAGGTTTTGTGAAGTGTTCTAAGACATTTCTACATTCTTCTAGACTCTATTAATGAAAAATCACCTTTTAATTCATTATCAAGTCCTATTTTCAAGTGTTGTAAAGTCTTCTAACAAGATTTCATGCTTTTCTAGGCACATATTGACTATTTATCCCTTTCTCATGCTTTATTTGACCTCTTTATGCTCTCATATGCTTAATTAAGTGTATTTTTTTAGTATTATCCCAACAAACAACATTAAATACAACATATTTCCTGACACACATTTTCATGTCCTAGGTGAGACCCATTCACCATGGGTGGAAAATGAGTCCCCCTTGGTCCCAAATTCAAAATATTTTAAATTTCCTTTTAGGATTTTATTCAAAATCACTTGATGTCGGCCTGTGATGAGGTATGAATGGGTAACTAAGGCACAAGCATGTATAAATATGTGATTTTCACCTCATTTTGATATCTATCTCTTATCTTCTAATTTTCATCTATTCATCCATTCTTCATCATTCATCTATCAAACAAGTTAGGGCTTTCACATTGCAAGTCATCAATTTAGCTTCCTAATACATCCAAGGGTAGATTCTACATGTTATGTTGCATACTTTCAAGATCAATCATCATGGAAAGGTAATCCATTCCATTATTGCATGTTTCATTCTATTCTTTTATCATTTTGGTTTAATTATCGAAATGGGCTTTGACCAAGGCAAACCCCCATGCCCTAATAGTCAACTTTTCTTCTTCTCTTGTTGTGTGTTTGTAGATTTAGGTCCTTTGGAAGCTTGGAAATCATTGAAGATCAAGTTGCAAGGATGTTAAACTCCTCTCTTCATTCAACAAGTCAAAGAATAAAAAAAAAGTCACTTTCAGAATCAAATCCGACAATTTTAGAAGCAAAAACCTGTAGGAAGCAGAAGTGCAGATCTAGCTCCATAGAATCTACTCCTAAATTTTTATATCCCTGTAGGTGAACTAATTCACCACCCATGGCGAATGAGTCCCATCTATAGGCCTGAAAAGTGGTTTTGTTAGAATTCACTTTCCGACAGTCAGAAACATATTTCTGAAACTTTTCACTAGAAGTAGGACTGATTCACCATGCATGGCGAATTAGTCCTAGTGGCCATTGATAGTGACTTGTGGAAAATTCAAAAACCTTCCAGCAATAGTAATCTACCTCTAGGTGCACTCTGTTTAGTTTCATCAATTTCCATTTTCATTTGTTTAGGTTTCTAGTTCATACTTGCAATCAACACTGTGCTTTCCAACATGTTGTATTGGATTAGTTTGCATTCATTTCTTTGGATTTAGAAGCATTCAAAGACATATACACACACACGTCAGATTGATTTCACATGCTTCCTTACATTAATCTTGAGTGAAACATTGTGCATTTTGGACCCATCTTTCTCCTTTTAGGTGAAATACCCTAAAAGAGGCAAAGAAGGGTTTGGGACCCAAAATCCTACGTTTCATATATTAAATACATCCATGCATAATGTATAAATAAAATAGGACACAAAAGATAAATGAAATGATCATATCGTATATATATATAAATGTAATTGTCATGGTACAAATTAGGATCATGTATGCATATCAATCAGTGTACAAATGCCCACAGGGATATAAAATATGGAGCCTATGAATATAAAAAACAATCAAGTGCTGATCAAAACTGTGTGGTAGCTAGATCTAGTGGCTTCTCCCCTCACTTGCCTGCCTCTCTGGCTAGTCCTCTACCCATCTCATGCTATTCTGTTGGGAGTACTCTGGTACTCAAGCTACTGCAGGTACAACCTGTCGATAGTGAAGCCTATAATACTTGGCCTCTCATACTGCCTCATGGTACATCCGCATCAGGATTGTCTTTCCCTATGATGAAGCAACCATCCTCTCTACATGTTGTCTCCTACCACCCTCCTGGGCTAGTTGCAGCTCTGTCGCCTACCTTTGTTGGCGCTCTTGATCTTTCTCTTTCATGAGGGCTTGGACCTACTACCTAGCCTAGTCTCTCTCTATTAAAGCTACCTATAGCTACCCCTGTAAACCCTATATCTGCCACTAAAGCTATTGAATTTGGGTGTCTTATGGGTCAAGCTATGGTGGCTGAGGTGGTGGTGGCAGCAGTGGATGCTAGTCTCTTGTCGATGTCTACTAGTCTTGACCTCAATCGGGCTATCATGGAGTTGGCCCTCCTCCTCTATGTCTAGGTGGTGCTAGAACCTGTCCCCTCCTCACTGTCCTACTTTAGGGTCTCCTCGGTTGCAGTGCTACTCCTGGAACTGTGAGTTGTAGTGGAGGCTTGAACCAATCATTGTAGGCACATGTAGTGCCCAAATCCACCTATCCCTATGCATAGGCCCATGGCGTAGCTACCAGCTACCTAAATGAATCAGCCACCTTAGATGCTAGGATCATATAACCCTAGGTAGTCGCCCTAGATGTGCACGTGAAGATAGAAACATAATAGTCATCGGGGTGATCCTGAACATCCCCAAACTTCCAAGCTACTCGGTTTGGCAAGTAGCGCTCAATCATGGTATGCTCACGCTCCTGCATAAGTCAATCCTGTCTGGCATAAAATAGCTACGGATGGGTGCATGAAGTTGGGTACCAATTTTGTGGCCATTTTTGAAAAAAGTTTTAGAAAACGTGAGCGCGTTATAATGCGCTCGCATTATTTCGCATTAAAAGTAAATAAAAATTTGAAATTATTTGCCTTGGGATACCAACCCAAAGGCTTGGAGGGTACTCCCAACAAGGACAAAGATGTGTTTTCAAAATTCTACAATTTTTCACATAATCGAGTCCGTGCTCACCATTAAGATTGCATCTAGTTCAATATTGACAAAATCGAACACATGGGTAATGTTAGGTTCTCTCTTAGGTATCCAAGAATGTAATTTTTTTCACTTTTTGACAATGTTAAGCATTTCATCCATAATTTCTTTTGGTTGTATGTCTGTTTTTTTGCTAAAAAGTAGTGTTTGGTGTTTTTTTTCTTATAAATTAACCATTCATCAAATTTTCAAATAAATTATATTTTTAGAAACTAACTGCATTCTACAAATTTTTTATTAAAAAAATTAAAAAAATCAATTATTTTCAAAAATTTGTAGGGGGAGCACGGCCAAAATTCTACTTTTCAGGAAGTTCCCACTTAGAAAATTAGTAAAAAATCAAATATTCATTAAAAAATTATCAGAAAAATTGTGCATTAACTAGATGTTGTTAGCTAACTTCTAACCATAGTGATTTTAAAAATACTAAAAAAATGTTCACCATGCTTAGGTCGTACAAGAGTTACTATGTTATGTTTTTCTGACAAAAACAACACCAATTTGTGTACATCCCTCTTTTGAACCCCTTAATTTCAACCATTTTCAAAATAAATTAGTAGTTTAGAAAGTAGACTCGGAGTATTTCGATCCTTGTTTTTTGGTGAGCCCACAAAGCTGGTTTACAATTTTTGGGAGGAACAAATTTCTGCTGAAATCACATATTTTTAGAAAATACAATGATTTAAGCCTTAAAAGGTTCCATTTAAAGAATTCCAATTGAAGAGGGTTTGATCAAACTACTTTAAATCAAACCCCCTTGGATAGAAGCCTGCTAGTTTTAAACCATACCTATAATAGAGTCTCCTTTATACCTATCAAAATGCTGATAAAAAACCACTTTTGATTTACCTTTTGGGGGATCAAATGAATTCATTTAAAATTTATTTTTTGCAAGTATGTAGTCCTTATTATAAGCTTCCCAAAAAGTATAATTTTAAATAAATCTAATTTAATTATTATATTTATTTTTTATTTCTCGTCAATGTAGGTTTTTCGCTAAAAATCAAGCTCTTTGTCCTGCACATGTGGAAAAATAGCAGATTATTAAAAAAAAAATTTAAAAATATTAGTGCACCAGATATTGAAGTCCTTGATCCATCAAAGAAAAAAATTTGAATTTTGATACATACAAAAAAAGTTACGCGTTATACGGTCGCGCTACGTCTGAATTATAATTGGTTTGAATTCAAAACTTTATTAAAGAAAAAATATTCAATACAAAACTATCTAACCAAGTGGAAGCACTAGATATTAGAGTTACAAATCTAAATATGAAAGAATTAGAATTTTATCCTTCATGGAAAAAAAGTTGTGTTATACGGTGAGCGTCACTTTTTAAAAATGTCGTTTTCTGAAAAAAAACTAGTTTTCGAGGGAGATGAAAAAAGAAGTGCAATCTGATTCCAAAAATTTTGAAAAAAATATATTTAGAATCTATAGAAAAAATTTCACGAACTCTAGTTTGCATCATCTTCAAATTCCTCACTGTTTAGCTACTATAGGTGTCCGAAAGTGAATATTTAGTTCAAAAAAATTATTTCAGTGTCCAGTTTGGCCAAAAATTGTAAACAACTATTGTGGGATCACCCTTTTGTTCCAACTCAAAATTTTGAGTGTAACTATCCTCAATTTCACGTCCAAAGTCAGCATTTCTTGATTTTAGAAAAAAAAAGTGGCCACTTAAGCCCCCTTTTTGGGAACCATCTTGGTGCACTTACCCCTACTATACATCATCATACCAAGTAGGAATGTGTAACCATGGTCACCAAGTAAATATTGTCATCTCATCAATAACGCAACGCTAGTGACTTAGGCTGAGTTGTCCTATGTGTGTAAAATTGAGACCGCCCTTGTACCTCCAGACTACTAGATCATTGGGCTTAACATCGACCACTATAACCCTTGGTTGAAGCATGACTATGTGCTCCCTGGTCCAGATGTGTAATAGGGTGATACTAGCACCAATCGCTCTATTGTCACAATAGGAAAAATCATGAAGATTGTCGTATAAAGAGGCTAGCATCACTGCTCCCCAGGAAAACAGTGTCCTCTCTCACAACATCTACCCCCAGGCTAGACCCATCCCAAGATGAAATAATTGCCTCACTGTTCTGAAGCCATTAACCCTGATATGATCACAACAAAACCTAGAAACCGACACCCAGTGTCTGTAATAGTCCAAATCCAGTTGGCCCTCAGAAAGTGTGAGCTCCTCAACCTCCAGGATCTCAAAGCATGTGTCACCCCCAATGTTTGTGTCATAAATAACTCGCTCACCATGGATGGGAAATCACAAGATATGCCAAACGTCCTCTAGTGTAATAGTAGCCTTGTCAGTGGGTAGGTGAAAGGATGAGGTCTCACTATGCCACCTCTCGGCTGATGTTGTCATCATCGCTAAGTGGGTCCTCATGGTGGGCATGTAGGTGGCGTACCATAGGCTGATCTCGCCAAGGTGCTTCTATCACAACTCATATAGTCTTCTCAATCTTCTCAGCACCGAAGGTTGATGCTCAAGTGAAAGCATAGGCTCTCTGTCCTCCTACACTCATAAAGTCACAACATCAGATTTCATGGAAAAATATGATCTCGTTTGGAATTTTTGACACAATAACCATGATTTCATTTCTATTTGCAATGGTGTCACCCTTCAAAATGAAAATTAGGCCGCGGTGTCACTATTTGCATATGTGGGCTTGTTTGACCAAAAACCCTAAAAACTTAATAGAGGTGCAATGTTGCCATTCACACTGGCGTCACCCTTTGCAGTTTGGACCCCTAAAGCTAAAGTGAGATGCAACATCACAATGAACAATAGTGGCATAGTTTGACCCCTAGCATTGTTGATTCTGCACTTCTAGCATTGCCATACATCAATGCTAGACAAAGTTTGTCCTTTTAGATGTAATAAATGTGCTAAAAAATTGAAACTAAAGGTCAAGTTAGGGTCACATACTGTTGGTCCTACACCTGAAGGTCGCTAGTACACTCAAACTCGCTCAGAAATGTGTTTGGGAAGCACTCTTTGTGCCATTCTATAGGAGGGTCAAAGCTCAAAAACAATGAAATTCTCAAAGTGTGAATGCGAAAATGAATGGAAAGTGACCCCTCCATGGCTATTTAAGCATGAAAATTAAGGTTTTTTGCCTTGTTTTAGCCATCAAACTAGGGTTTTGTGCCCCCAACCTCGTTTTTTCCCAACTGAAGCTTGTTTCAGGTCTTTTTCTCATGTTTTGGTATATTTTTAGCATCCTAGAGCCTTTCTAGACCCGTCGGGCAACTTGTCCTATTTTTTCAAGAAATCACCCAAAAATCCAAATTTTCATCTAATCTCTCGAGGGGGCAGTATACCACCATAATTCTTCATCTGGGGCAATAGTGGGGCATCCGAAGAAAGAAGAAGAAATTTTTTAAATTTTGATCTTGGCAAGGTTATTCTTTCAACCAACATATCAGGTACATTGCTTCAAAGAGGGTCAAAATGTAGATGTTTAAATTATCTTGATTAATATTGCACAATTGATCCTAATTTACTAACATTAGTTCTTCCTGAATCACTACTTTACTAACCATTTAATTTAATAATATTTATTCGATTAAATTCATCCTAATTCCTCTATTAATTAAATAAATCAACTTTATTTGATTAAATCATCATCTTCTTTTAATTAAATAAATCATTTTATTTAATTAGTAGGTCAATTTTATTTAATCATAAAGTCATATCCCTTAAATTGAATAAATTAACCTTTATTTGATTTAAATCTAATATCATCTCTCTTAATTAAATAAATAAAACTTTATTTAATTAAATCTAATGTCCATTATTCCTCTCATTTGATTTAAATAAATCTAAAAATCTAAATCAAATGGCATATCAACTAATCTCCATCTAAGTTAATTAATTCCTGATTAACTCTAACTCTAATCCTCAAAGCCTCTAGATTTTGCAACTTGCACAAGTAAATCAATTTATTTCATTGATAACTTCTTCTATTTTCATTCAAAAGGGCATCTCTTTGGAATATTCCTTCATTTTGAAATCTCCCTCCGAAAGGGACTTGTCCTCCAACTTGGCATTTATAGCTCTTACATGTCCTTTTTCTTGAGCCAAGTGGCATTAACTCATCTTCCATCTCTTCCTCCACAAGCCATCTTTCAAATTTCAAATTCCACCTAATTGCATTTATCATGCACATTGATCAAAATGTGCTCCACCTCTTTTCATTATCATGTTGACAAGTGGCACATTGTTATTGGTTGATCTTTAATGCCACATCCTTCATGTTTCTCACTTCTCTATCCTTCTTTCCCATAAATGGAGAGATTCTCTTTTGATTTAGGATCCACAACTTTATGCAAGATTACTATCTATAGATTTGGAGCAAGTTCATCCACCATTTTCATTCAACTCTTCATAGTTTTTATCAATCTGAGCTAGGTTATTATCAAATTGCATCAAGGAGCACACAATCTTCATCAAAGTTCATCAAAGTTCATCAAGGAATTAGGAAAGGGCTACTTTCCACATCAAAGTAGCACCAATTCCCCCATGGGATGATGGGTTAAATGTTTTGAGCAAGATTTAGTAGCTTTCATTTGATTAATTTCACTTTATTTCTTGTTCTTTAGATTTGAATGAATTGTATGGGGAATGATTGCTTTAGATGTGTTTATTGAGTAACATTTGACTTTTTGATCATGTTTGAGTAGGTCTAGACCAACCATTCACAATTTCATTTACGTGAGACTTTGAATTTGAAGGCCTTTTGTTGTTGAAGACCCGTTTTCTATTGCTGAGAGGTGGCTGGTGTTTTTGAGAGAGAAGTCATTTTTTTTGCATTAGAGGGGGAAATTTCTCTATGGAAGGCACTGTTGTAGAGACTGTGGCATCATCATTTTTCCCTGGAGGTTATTGTTTGTGTTTTGCTACTTGGAGGCCCATTTTTTGTATTCTTGTGGAATTTTTCTTCACCTATTGAATGCGCTGAGAAGGCACTTGATCTCTTGCAATCACAAATTCTTGGCTAGTGGCTGAGTTTTGTTGAAATGTTGCTCGATGTATTGTAGGCTAAAATCCCTCTTTAGTAGACTCGAATTTGGCTTTGGTGTAGCAAATTTATCAAACTTTATACATTTATAAATTTTGCAACAAAATATTTTATTAAGGTTCAAGTTGTTGTGGAGAGTGGAGTGGGCCTTAGTTTCTTTTGAATTTTTCTTTTTCAGATTTTAATCCCACATTGGCAAAGTGAGAGATGTTTTTGCTATTCATATAGCATTGCATTATTCATTGATGGTGTGAGCAAGTGTCACATATTGTGAAAAGGTTCGTGGTGTGCTTTGAAGGATTTACAGTGGTGCGAAAGATTGCTACAAACCAAGGTGCATTAAATTTTTCTTGATTTTTGTTTCAATTTAGAAAATTAGCTTTTTGGAAAAGTGGTGGAATTTAATTTCTAGAGGCTGCATTAGTAGTTTTTTTTGGAGGTTTCAATCAGTTTGGTGTATTTTCTATCCTTTTGTTGCAATGGCCACTCATGAATCTATTGAATTGTTAACTCCCCATAATTACCACACCTAGAAAATTGAAAGGCATATATTGCTTCAGTCTTAGGATATCTGGTGTACATTGAGTAATGTCCAACCCACCCTTACCAAGGAACTTGAAATATTTTCCTATAAAAAATAAGTGTGACCAAGCTATGGGTTTAATGAAATTGAATGTTTCTAATAGTCTCCTCTTTCATATTGATGAGTTGGATACAACTAAGGAAATATGGGATAAGTTACATAACCAGTTTGGTTAGGTTAGTGAGTTCCATGCCCTGCAATTGGAGGTTGAATTAACCTCTCTCACCCCTAAGGAATTTCCCTCTATTGATGAATTTCTAGTGAAACTAAAATTAGCAAGGTCACAACTAGCAGGATGTGGGAAGAGAAAAACTGATAAGGAGTCTATTTTCTTGATTATGTCTAAGTTGAAAGGACCATTTGTTGTGTTTTCTTCTAAATTTTATTCCACAATGGATGCTTTGGATGGTACATTCCAAATTCCTTCTTTTGAAACCTTCTATAACCGATTGACAAGAGAACAAGCAAAACTTGTCTAGTTGGAGGGGGTTCCTACAAATCATGCATTGGTTTCCCAAGAATCTAAGAGTAAATGGAAGAAGAATCCCAAACCTAAGACATAGTCAAATGAGATTTTAACCTCTTCAATAGAGGACAAGCCCAAGAAGTAGAAACTCAATTGTGTATATTGCAAAAAGAAAGGGCATGACGAACACCATTGTTATATGAAGAAGATTGATGAGCTCTCAGACCTTCTTTAGAAAAACAATATCCCATTTCCCTCATCTATAACTCCTTCTATAGCCTCTGCATCTTCATCTCCACCATCATCCAACCCTACATAGTCTGGGAATGTAGGGGTTGCAAGTGGTAAAAGAGATAAACACTACATGGGTAAAGGACATGCACTAGTGACTTTTACAACACATTCTGGTCATGACAGATGGTTCTTAGATTCCATAGCATCTCACCACATGACTCCTAGTCCTTATCCTTTTATGGGTCTTCATGTTGTTGACACTTCCAAAATTTTGTTGGGAGATAATAAGCTTTTGGATGTTGCAAGGGTAGGAACTATTGAGATAGGTGATGGTTGTTTAAGGGATGTATTATGTAAACCTGAGTTACATACAAATATCTTGTTTTTCTATCAGATCACCAATGGGGAGATACCGAAGACTGTGGAATTCACTACAAATTCTATTTTCATCATAGAGGCTAGTAGTGGAAAAAGCATTGCAGTTGGTAATGCTGATCATGAATCTTGTCTGTATACGTTCCCTCACTTTGTTGATGATGATGACTATGTTCCTTCCACCCCACCTTCCAGTGTTGATAGAGATTTCTTAGGGGAGATAGTTCATCTAAATTTTGGAGTCCTTCAAACTCCTATTTATACATCTCCTATTGTTTTAGAAGATGATCTTTCAGCATAGTAGGATATTTTTGATCCCTCAGATCTTGTTTTCTTAGATGAGTATTTGACAGGCATCTCAGATTTGTTTGTGGAGTCTCATCTTCTAGATTTAGGAGATACACTTGAGGGGATTTATCTCCTCTTTGATAACAATTGATACATCTAGATTGTCTTTGGATGTTGACTTTGTTGAGCCTTCACTTTCATTTGATTCACCACATTTCTTGGTTGTTTTTTATCGTGATTATGTAGTGGATTATTCTGTTTGGATATTTCCTTCCACTTTTTAGTTAGATCTGGAGTGGCTTCTTCATCATTTGGTGGGCTTGTTTCTTCCTAAGGGAAGAGGTTTTTCTTGTAGGCATTGGATCATCTTTTGTTTTCATGCATAGTTCATTAGCATTAGAGCTTCTTCATTATGGGGGGATATGATATCTCCTTTTTTCCTTCCTTTAGGGGAATCATTGATTGTATATAAATGATGTATGTAGTCCTTTGGGGGTGTGATTGAGTCCTCCATCCGTGCATCTTTTTTTTTTCTCCTCTCTTTTGGAGAGGGGTTTTTCCCACAGGGTTTTTCTCCTTTTATCCGGTTGTGAGAGATTGCATTGTAAATGGGTACCTAACATGGTTGTGTAGTCAGGACCCATATTAAATTTTTTGCATTTTTTCATTTTCATTCTCCCTAAGTTTGCACTTAAGGGGGGTGTTAGTGTATTTAATTTTTCACTTAGGGTAGATTATTTTCTCTCGGGTGGTTTTTCTCGTGTGGGTAGTTTTCACACCCATCACTTTTTTCTTGCCTTTAAAAAGGTTGTACATTGTGTAATATATGCATCTCAAATTTTTCTCTCTTTGGTGAAATACCTTGTGTGCTTCTCTCACTTTTCTGTGAAGGTGTCTCCTACAAATGGTGATCTTTGGCTCCACCTACTACTTTTATAGTGCAAGAACAAATAATTGAAGCTACAAAATTAAACACATGTTTTCTGGAGTTGACAACTAAGAATATCAGAGTGTAGACATCAAGGAAAATAACACAAATATTAGTTTTAGAAACCTTAATAGGGACCCATTCGCCACTAAAGGTGAATGATTCCTTTGTTCCCTAAAAATAGGCTTCTTGCAACAAGGTACACACCTTTTTAAGCTCTAAAAACTCCCCTCTCACTTGCCATAATAGTTAGGGTCAATTTTTTATTCTTATTTACATATTTTGGCCCTCATAATTGCATAAATTTTAGTGATTGTGTGTGGGTAAACTCTACTGGTTTATCATCTTGATCCATTTCATTTTGGTAAGCTCTCTATTTTCAACATCATCATTAATGGTGAACCCAACTTATTGAACATTGTAATTTTCTGATTTTCAAGTCTTTCATTACATCCTAGGTTAGATATTGCATTCATTTTCATCTCATTTTTATTCAATCAAGATCTCATTTAGGGTTTCTTGCATTGCATTCAAAATTGCATCTCATCTTGGGTTTAGTTTTAGATTTGCATTGTTTTGCATCTCTTTAAATCTGAAAAATATAAAAAAAAATTGTTCATTATGCATATCATTTAGATCTCATTTATTTTCATTTGAAAATCAAAACAAAATTCAATTTCAACATAGGTCCTTGCATTCATCTTTTCATTGCATTTTTGGAAAATTTGAAAGTGAAACTCACTTCCTCAGACCTGGAATTGAAAGACATTACTGAAAGCTTGCAAATCATTCAAGAACAATTGAAAAATACCTAACTAGGACCCATTCACCCTTACTAGAGAATGAGTCCTTGATTAGGTAAAACCTAAACCTTCTAGCATTTGAAAAACCATTAAAAATAACTCTAAAATCAACAAAAACATATCAGAAAAACCTAACTAGGATCCATTCACCCTTATTGGTGAATGATTCCCTATGAGCTATTGATCTATATTTTATGTACATTAAAATCTTAGTTTTAGGATTATGTTTGTTGTTGTTACTTTCTTGTTTCAGTTTCCCGATTTGTTGTTTCATCAAATTCATTGTATTTAGCTTAAATTACTTCATTTCAGTGCATTGTTAAAATTCAAAATTGTATCTACAACATTTCATTTTTAGTTTATTGCATTGTGTAATTATACAATTACCATTTTTAGATTTGAAATTTTGAAAATGGATAATTTCTTAAGCAATATGTGGAAATCCTTGTTCTCTTTGGTTGATGAATATTTCAAGTTGTGTTTTTGGCAATGAACCTAATGAAATTGAACTCACTCGCACAACTCCGAATGCATGTCCTCCTTGTGATGTTGACATCATTGGAGAAGATGATGAAAGCGTGAACAACTTCATAAATGATTACCTAAACAATCTTGAGAACAATGCATCCTTTTACCCATCCATGAAACAACCAACACAACTTGAGATGTTTGGTCTTTTACATCTTGAAATTGAGTCACAAGCTAATCCTAATTTCCCTACCATAGGTGAACCTATCTCCTCTAAAAAAGAAAACATTCAACCATCCTATGTTACGAAAGTAACCAACACATCAATCAACCTTGAGGAGACATATGAAATATGATTTACGATCTTAAGCAAACAAGGATGTGTTATAAGAAGTAAACGTGAAATTCATCAACTCTTAGATGAAATACCAACCAAAGATACTAAAGGGCTAGGATATCAAGATCCCCTTCCAAACATAAGTGTTCTCCTTCCTAAAGATAAACTGATGCTTCATAATGATGGTAGGATTTTCTTAGATCCTCCTTCGAATATAAGTGTTCTCCTTCCCAAAGAGCAACCAATTCCTCCTAATAACAATGATAAAGAAGATAAGGTCATCTCATGTCCTCATATCCTATATCCACCTAGAGAAATTAGTGAATCTAGCAAGTGTAGAAGGCCTTATAAACTAAAGAAACTAAAATCTCCCTATCCACCAACTAACATTGAAAGGAATTTATAGATACTTCTACATTGTGGACTTATAAAATTACCACCCATGTGATAAATGCCAAAAATATATCCTGAAGATGAAAATATTCCATATTGCCAATACCATAGAACTATTGGACATAGCACTGATGATTATTGTGCTTTACAACAAATATTTAGATAACTTGATATCATAGAGATAGTCCCTTAAAGCATGCATTCCACTCCTTTCCATGTAATAGTTGTAGGATCTCAAACATTCTCACTATTAAATGTTTTAAACTTATTGCAAATAATTTTATTTGATGCAAAGAGCTTATTTCCATCACCTTTCTTGGCTCATTCTTTCTTCACAATAAGTGGAGGCAAGAATTTTATAGCCTTCCCCTAGTTTAGTACTTTCTCTTATCCCTTTACCTAGTTTCCCTCCTTCCATTTATATTGATCGAGATTGGGATGTGAATGACCTACTTTAGGTTGATTCACATGGGCCTTACTAGTCTTTTTCATTTTCATCTTTTCTTTATGTGATTGCATGTGTGTAATATGATCCCCCATGTTGTTTCATTTAATGTACCTCTCTCTTTTGGTGCATTCCTCTATACATACCTTTCATTCTTCTATATGTCATAATCATTTCATTTGTCTTATGTTTTCCTTTTGGAGATTATGGAAGGCATCGCGACATTTATGTCTCTTCCATGTTGACCTAAAAGCTTTTCTCTTATCTTTCTTTCATTTTTATTTTATTTTTTCCTTTTGGGGATGATGTAAGGCATCAAGACATTTAGGTCTCTTCCATGTTGACCCAAAAGGATTTTGCTTTGTTTTCACTCTCTTTGTGCCATTCTTCCAGTTCTATGAGTATTTGGGGAATGATGACAACATTGTAACAAAGACATACTGACCCAAAATCCATAGATCCCTTATATATTTTTGGGGGCAACCCTTCCTTCCTATTTCATGATGTAGCTTATTGTGCTATAGAAAATTGGACCCTCTTGACAAAAGAGACAATTTCACACCTAATTAGACCAACTTTTGAGTACCCTTACACTATTCATTCTTCAAAACAACATTTAAAGGACTTTAAGGCCCATTATTTTTTATCAAGAGGCCTGTTTCACTTGAGAAATCACTTAAATCCCAAAAAACAACATTCAATTCTTTCATATCCCAAAAAACCACCTTCAAAAATTAGTAGTGGTACCCATTCACCAAGAGTGGTGAATGAGTCCCTTTTGAGGCAAAATTCAATTTTGAGCAGCAATTCAATTAATACAACTTAATTTTTTAGTGAATGTTGGCCTCTTAGGTCTAAATAACAGAAAGTTAGGTGTTGTTGCTTATAAATACTCATTTTAAGTCATTTTACACATCTTTTAGTCAGTTTACAAAAGTAAATTCTAAAGTCAAATCTTCTACAACAAGTTTTGAGTTAGCAAAGTTGAAGTTTTAGGGCAGCAAACTAGGGTTTTTGTAGGTCTTGAAGCTCAATTTTTGGATAAAAGTTCAACATTGCAAAGATTTGATGATGGATGTCTATTGTGAATCATGGAGAAATCTAGGTTGAGGAGATGCAACTAGCCATCAAATCACACCTAAAGACTAGTTTTCAAAGTGATTCCATCTTCCATTTCTTCTCTATCTTTAGATTAAGGTTTAAATTTCATTTACATTCCTTTTACATGTTATTTTATCTCCATTTTTGATTTGTTGTGAGATTTATAGGGTTGAGATCTTGCATCATTCAAATCACATTTGCATTTCTTATTCTTGCACAATAGAATAGGGTTTTTTGTCATACTTCAGACTTTCCTTGTCTTTAATACATCTAAGGCTATGGTTTTATGCATATTTTTCTCCATTCAAGGTTTAATTATCAAACCAGGGGTTTTACCAAGGAAAACCCTCCATTAGAAAAACAATTTTAAGATGTTTTGCAACAATTTTTTGAGATCTCGATTCGGGTTTCCATGAGAAAGTGTTGTACAAGTATCAACATGCAAAAAAGAAACTTGGAATTACAAAAAATGAAAGTGGATTGATTCACCATGCATGGTGATTGAGTCCCTCCTAAGGTGTCATTTTGAGTTAGATGCAAACCTAGACACCTAGTTGGCGAAAAATCCCTGACCTGGGACTAATTCACCCATGGTGGGGAATGAGTCCCGGTTAGCTCAAAATCAGATTTTTCAGATTTCCAGATTGCTTTCTAGTCTTCTTTTGTTTCCCAGGTGCACACATTCTAAGATTTAGCTTTCTATTTAATTTAATTTGCATTTTTGTCCATCATTTTAAGCTTTTTGCAAACATCACTATGTTTTCAAACATTGCATATATCTTAGGTTTTGCATTTATAATTAGTCAAATACTTAGCTTAGTTGCATTTAGATCATCTCATATAACCTTAATAACATCATACATATCTTAATTTGAGTGAACCACATTGATTTTTTGTGAGATTTATCTCTCTCCTTTTAGGTGAAACATCCTAAGAGTGTAAGAGTAGCCTATAAGCCTCACACCCAAAAATATATGGTTCATTTTGGTGAACCTTCATATTAAACATCATATCTTTCTAATTTACATTTATATTTGCATCCTAGAACTTAATTGCATTGTATTTTGCATTGTTTTTGCATCCTATGGCTTCTTCAAGTTGCACTAGTGAAAGTATCATTTAGAGTTCATTATTGCATTTTATCTCATTACTTCATTTAATTTTTTTGCATTACATAGACCTAAAAACATTCAGAACAGTGAAAAAATTCAGAAAATATCTAAAAATAGCTCCCCTGGGACTCATTCCCCACCTGGGCGAATCAATCCCACTACAATTTTTGAATCAAAGTTTCCAAAATTCAGTTTATTGCTTTGCACATTTTTTTTCCTTGTAGTTTATTTTCTATCATAGTTCAGTTATCTTTTGTTTCATTAGCATAAGCATCATTTTATTTTATAGCATTTATGGATAGTTTTATATTTTTTCAACTTTCCTTTTCAATATTCATTCCTTGTCCTTTTAGATTAGATCCATCGATACAAAAAAACACAAAAACAAAAACATCCAACCAAAATTTCAAACAAATGATTCAATTTAGAAATAACATCTCATCGAAGCCTCTTAGTAGTGATGATGTAGACAAGTTAGATGAAGTTATTCAGGGCTTTCTCTCACTCACTTCATCCTTTAACACTTGCAATGAGAAACCTAAACCACTTAATGATAATGTATCCCTCAAACCTTTTGGTTGTGATGAATTTGACTTGTTAGATGAAGCCCTTCATGACTTCATCTCACATAAGTCATCCAATACTTAAGGTTTGTTGTGACAAACCCACAATAATGAGCATTAACACCTCTAATGCTTATCCTCAATAGCTTAATCCAATTGATGATAACTTACCCCTCTAACCTTTTAGTCATGATGACTTGGACTTGTTAGATGAATCTCTTCAGGAATTCATCTCACTCAAATCATCCACTAAGGTTTGTTGTGAGAAATATCAAACTAAGGATGTTAATGTGATTCAACCTCAACTCATTATTTACCCACCCTCGCATAAAATTCATCCTTCCAATAAACCTAAATACACTCTTTACCCACCTAAAACCAATGCGTTGCAACAATCAAGTAATGTTACTGTTGCTCATACATATAATACCTAAAAAAATCCACAACCACCGCAACCAACCCCACCCTCTTTACCTTTACCCAATCTTCGTAGGGCTCCTCATTTCCTCCCACACACAAAGGAGTAAGATCTTGTTGAAAATTTAAAGAATACTCTTGCAAATATTTCCCTTTGGGATTTACTTCATAACTGAGCAAATTATGACACTATTCTTCAAATAGCCTTACAAAAAATCGTAGTTCCTTCTGCTACAACTCCAAATGATGTGGCATCTTTAATCCATCAAACGAATTTAGACATTAATTTCCATCAACATGAGATCCCTCCTTTAGAGTTGCAGAAAAAAAAATGATGCCTTTATGATAATTGCTCAATTCAATCGCATAGGCATCAAAAGAACCCTTATCAATAATGATTCTAACCTTAATGTGTGTAGTGTGAATCTCCTTGATAGATTGCACGTTGATAAGTCACGAATAATACTTAATGCTATATCAATTTGGGGATTTGAAAATACAACAAAGCAACCACTTGGTATAATTACTTTACCTATTACAGTTGGGGTGGCTACTTTGCAAACTCCTATTCATGTCATGCCTTATGACCTTTTGTATAATCTTCTTTTAGGAAGACCATGGATTCATGAGATGAATGCAGTGCCTTGAACCCTTCATCTTATCATGAAATATGTCTATAACAATCACATTTATCAAGTTGAAATTGACCCCGAGCCTAAAATTTTCCTATAGGTCTTGAAAAAGGAGCTACAAGTTGTCTGAAAACATTAATTCCAACATCCAATATAGACCCTTTCAAAATTAAACATGACGATGAGGAATCAACATTTAAATTATTTGGTGATGATCGGGGATCCTTAGAATTCACACCTTCCTTTATGGATGAATACATAATCACACAAAATAAAGATGAGAATCAAGAACAACCAACCATCATGTCAACTCAAAATTCCAAATGATCTTCTCAAACATTTATCTCCTCTACTTTGGAAGAAAGTACAACATACACAACAAATTTTGATGAGATAGATTATCAATACCTGCATAATCCGATATAAATGGAAATAATTTATGGAAAAGGCTATGAACTTGTGAAACAATTAGGATATACTGGAAAAGGGTGTGGAAAACATGAATAAGGTATGCATGTTCCTATCAAACCTAATACACAAGAGACAAAAACCAGAGTGGGCTATTATTTTCCTAAGATGACAAAAGCTACTCAACGACCATCTTTGAACATGAACAATATTACATGTCAACCAAAACATAAACTCACCATCACACATCCTAAATTTCTTGATATAAAATCACCACAATCATGGAAGTATGTTGATAGTGATGAAACTCTGAAACAAATGTTAGGAGTTTATGATAACACATCCTCTACTACTACCATGAAATGAGTTACAATCATTACCAAGAAAAAAGAAAGTGATATCACTGAAGAACCCTATGAGTCTGAAATTCCTAAATCTAATGCACTCCCTTTAGGAGATACAATTGATGTATGAATGGACATTGATGATAAAGACAAGGTTATTAAGATTGGGAAATGCCATGATGATGAAGAACAAGAGGACACTACAACTTTACTTCATAATTTTCCTAAAATTTTTGCTTGGAAATATTTTGATATGCTAGGAATTGACCCAAAAATTGTGACACACAAGATTTTTCTTGTTGAAAATGCTAAACCCGTTCGTCAAAAGATCAGAAAAATGCACCCTAACATAGCCTTGCATGTTAAAGCAGAGCTTGAAAAACTCCTTTATGCAGGCTTCATTTGACCTATTGATTATTTCATGTGGATCTCAAACATTTTCATAGTTTCTAAACCTGATAATCATATAAGGATATGTATGGATTTTTGTGACTTGAATAAAGCTTCTTTAAATGATAAATTTATACTTCCTAATATTGACATGATTGTGGATTCAACTGCTGGACATGCTTTGTTGTCATTCATGGCTGGATTTTTTGGTTATAATCAAATCCTTATTAATCCTCAAGATCAATACAAAACTACCTTTACAACTATTTTGGGAATGTTTTGTTGGGTTGTGATGCCCTTCAATTTAAAGAATTTCGATGCAACTTATCAATGAGCAATGAAATTGTTCATGATTACATCCATAAAATTTTGGAAGATTATGTTGATGACATCCTTGATAAATCCTTAACAAGACAAGAAAATGTAAATGTTCTTCATAAAATATTGAAACGAATATGTAAATATAATATGACATGATTAAATCCAAAAAAGTGTCTTTGGTGTAGGTCATATCTCATAGAGGCATTGAGGTGGACACAAAGAAAATTGATGCAATTATTAACATGCCACCTCCTAGGAACATTTCTCAATTGCTAACATTACAAGGTTGGATTCAAGCTATCTATCATTCCGTTGCATCTTTAGCTGATCACATATTACCTTTCATGCCTTAAAAAGGGTGTACCTTTTGATTGGGATGACGACTATAAATAGGATTTTGAGAGTTTGAAGGAATACGTGGAAACTCCATCTGTTTTACAACCTATTGTGCCAAAAAAACCATTTATCTTGTACATCACTGCATCAGCCCATGCTCTTGCTACATTGTTGGATCAACAAGATGATCATGGAAAAGAACATCCTATTGATTATATTAGTCAAACCTTAATTGATTTTGAAACTCAATATTCACCAATTGATAAACAATGCTTAGCTCTTGTATTTTCTACTACTAAATTGTGACATTATTTACTAAATGCTAAAATACAAGTCATAACAAAATTTGATCCCCTTAAACATATTTTCAACAAAATGGACCTTTCTGGATGCTTAGCTAAGTGGGTGATGTTGTTAACCAAGTTTGACCTTAAGTTTGTTTCACAAAAAGAAATCAAAATACAATCCTTAACCAATCACTTAGTTGATTCTCATTCTCCTCTCGCTTTACCTAATCATGACTCCTTTCCTGATGATAATGTCTTGACTACTAGTATTAAGACATGGGAATTGTATTTCGATCGATCTAAGTGTAGAAAAAGTTCAATTTTTGGGTAGTATTAATTCTTCCCACCATAAAACTTCTTCCCTTGTCCTATCAATTAAATTTCCTATGCACAAATAACATAGCTGAGTATGAGACATTAATCACAGGTTTGCAAGCTACATTAACAATGGATGCTAAACATATCAAGATCTTTGGTGATTCACAATTAGTTATCAAACAAATCAATAGTACTTATCAAACTAAACATGAAAAGTTATCAAAATAGAAGAATATTACAATGAAACTGTTAGGGAAGTTTGAATCATTCACTATTGATAACATCCCATGAAAAGATAATAGACATGTAGATGCAATGGAAAGTGTAGCCTCTCTTATATCCCCACATGATCCTTCAACAAACTTCACCTTTGTTATTCATCCCATCATGAAAAATTTGATTGATACTCGATTAGAAAAAAATTTAACAGCTCAAGATGACTCATGTGAATGGTATGATACAATTTACCATTATTTAAAAGATGGTACCACTCCCGAGCCTACAACGACAAATAGTCAAAAACGTTTATGCAAACTAGCAGCCAAATAAGTGATCGTCACTGATGTGTTGTATAGAAGATCCTTTAATGGTCTCTTTCTAAGATGCCTTAAGGATTATGAAATCCCTATAGCCCTTGAACAAGCTCATGATGGTGCTTATGGAGGTCATTTTGGAGGATGGTCATTAGTGAAAAAACTCATCTGTATGGGATATTATTGGAGACATATGGAGAAAGACTACTTCACTTATGTTAAACAATGTCACAAATGTCAAGAACATAGCAATTTGATCCATGCTCCTACTTCTGAGCTCCGTGCCCAAGTTCCCATTTGGCCATTTTTAGTATAGGTATTGGATCTTATTGGAAAAATTTCACCTCCCTCTTCTACTGGACATACGTTTATCATCACCACAACAAACTATTTCATGAAATGTGTGGAAGCTATTCCTCTTCATTCTACAAATGCTAAAGTAATTTATCATTTCATATTAGAATACATAATTTCTCACTTTGGACTTCCTTCTGTAATCGTTTCAAACAATGGAACCCCATTTAAGAATAATGAAGTCAAGAAATTTCTTGAAACATTCAACACACAACATCAATTTTCCACACCATACTATCCGCAATCCAATGGACATGCTAAAAACACTAATAATATTTTGGAACAAATCCTCAAGAAAAATATTAACCTTTGGGCTTATCAAACAAGTGTTAGAATATCCATAGGAACTACACCTTATAACCTCATTTATGGCACTAATGCAATCATGCCCTTTGAGTTGGAAATTCCTATGCCGTGAATTACTCTTCAAGACCTTATTGACAATGCCACTTATAAAGAACAATGATTACACCAACTTGAGATGCTCAATGAAAAGTGCATTAATTCTCTTGGGCATCTCCCAGCCTACATCAAAAAATTACAATGAAAGCATAGTTCACATGTCATTCCTCAAATGTTTTGTAAGGGTGATTTTGTTTTTTCTAGGAATCAATGTAATACTAATGCTGACAATGAAGATAAAGATAAATTCAGCCCTAATTGGTTAGGACCTTGCATAGTTGATACTAGTTATGGGTTTGGTGTTTATGTCTTAATGGAGCTTGATGAAACACCCCTTAAGGAACCTATTAATGTTGCTCATTTGCAGCAGTATTACCTCTAATTTCTTTGAATAGTATGTTTGTTAAAGAAGTGTTGTCTAAAGTTATTTGATATCATTCTAAATAACTTTCACATTGCTTCGTTCTTGACAACTAATTTTGTGTTTGTCTTGAACACTAAGGTAATTATTTAAGTTCATTCTATAATTACTTTAGGATTCATACTATTCACCCTTGTGTATGTTATATGTTAGATCCTTAAATGAGTTATAGGTGTATTTAATTTAACATATTCTCT
The DNA here is from genome assembly GCA_007258455.2 of Sequoia sempervirens. Taxonomy (NCBI): domain Eukaryota; kingdom Viridiplantae; phylum Streptophyta; class Pinopsida; order Cupressales; family Cupressaceae; genus Sequoia; species Sequoia sempervirens. Next base: position 122,014 of record VDFB02369379.1, read on the forward strand.
TCCAATAAAAAATGTTGTATCTAAAGTGAAACTGAAATATGATTAATGTTAGATCATATTACTTATGTTAAGTCATGTAGCCATTAATTAAATACTTTTACCATAAGCCATTTAATTAATCACATTGCATTTAACATTCCAACACAAAGAGACACATCAGAAAAAACCAAATGCAAATGTATATATATATATATATATATATCAAAAAGTATCCTGTACATCTCATCATCATATACAAAATCACCAAGGTCTATGAGAACTCAACCCCTTGGGCTCTGGCACTCAAGATCTAGTCCCTAGACATCATGAGATGGTTGTGTGTGATCGTGACCATGAACTTATAAGTCTAAGTGCATACTCTAGACCTTGTAATCAACCAACAACCACAAGATGCTCCTCATCCATCTGATCCCTCTTCGTCCATACTTGTGCTAACTCTGCATGTAGTCTCTCAACCTCTACTGAGGTCTGCGATGAATACCCTACACTCTCAGCTCAATAGAGTCATCTCCTCATGCTCTTGTACATTGCTCATAACCTTGCAAAATGTCTAAGAAACTAGAGCTCCTCCTCCATGATCGGTGGGGGCACGTAGTTAGGATCCATCTCCTCCTTGTCGATGGATGTAGGCACTATCTCTGTAGTAGCTTGACGATAGATCTTTTTCCATTCTCTCATCACTCTTGCAAGATAGAAAAGGTACACAATTAGTAAATATCATCATGATATATATATATACATATAAACAAAGCATAAAATACTCAATTACATGCATAAAATGAAAAACATCATCACCTATGTCTCCATATCCATGAGGAATATCAACCACATCTTCTCTAGGGGGCATGGAGGATGTGCTAGCCTCTCTTTGAATTTGGGTGCTGATGTCTGTCATAGGTATTGGACATGATCTGGTCTTGTAAGTGTGTGAGGACTCTCCATGCTTGTATAAATCCTCAGTCGCTACCTCATCACCCTCACTCAAGGGCGGTTCCTCCTCTCCATCCTAGTCCTCATAGTCAAGATCAGCGTCTGAATCATACTGATCATAGATAACATCTGTAAATATATCTAATGGCTTGTATCATACATCCTCTACTCTATCTTCTGGCCCATCTCCATCATCTAGTGTTGGTACTGAATCACCTATAGGGACATCCATGGGGAACAAAGGAGGTGATCATGTCACTGACCACCACTCCTTGTGCTCCTTTATGCTACCGACATCATCAGCATTAGACACTAGTGGCCATTTGTGATATGAATCATCAGAATCACTCTCATAAACATGATCTATAGTAAGACAAATAATATCACCTAGCCTCTGAGCACTCTGCACTGATTGCCTTATGAAGGGGCATGCCCTCGGTGGTGTTTGCACCAGCCCAAACTGTCGCATGACTTTCCCATAATAGAAAGATTGCACAACATAGTCATGCCTCTCAGCTACAAACCTATCCATCTGCATCCTCCTCAGATATCTTGTGGAATCTAGCCACTCTAGAGTGAGTAGATAGGGTCTCCATAAGATCTCGTCCTCCTCTAGCCGGTCAAACCTCACCCTCCAAAAATGTAAATCTCTATACTTCCACAAGCGTCATAGAGGATAGTTGAATGCTTGTGGATATCCCATAGCTATAACATAAGGGAATCAGATGGGCCTGGTGCATGTAATATGCTTGAGGCACCACACTTGTAGAAGCATCCAATGCACCATACTGTCGATCTCTCGAAACAAAAATCTTCCAAGATCATAATATAAGTGCGCTAGAATGTAGCGGCCCCAAGCATAGACCATCCTATGCTCATACATCCATCGAATGAAATGTACCAATCCTCCATCTAAGTGTGTCACTCGTCTGTCAGGATTGAGATGTTCAAGAGCTACTATATGCATCATAATTTTTCTAACAATAAGATCTCAAGAATATAGAAGCATGGTAAGCTTGATCCACGCTCTAATAAGCTCATCATGAATAGGTACACCTAGGCAATACTACATATCCTCCTTCTTCTTGTGGAATGACTGATCCCCCTGGAAATATACCTGCTCTCCTTGAATAGGAACTTGGAGAATGTGGTGTACGTCCTCAAGAGTGATGGTCATCTCCCTGGTAGGAAGATGAAAGGTACAAGTATCGACATACCAATGCTCACACAGGGCCATAAGCATGGCATCATGGTATCTCATAGGTGGCATAAGATATGCCCAATAGATACCTACTATCTGTTAATGCTTTGTCTCTGTTACTGATAGCATTGGAGCATGATCTCTCAGAAAAGTAAGCTACCTCCCCATAGCTACTATCTCAATGGGTTAGGAACCTATACAAATCATCACAAAATGCTCTAAAAATCCATCTAATGTCTTCAAATTTTTACATATTTCATCATGAAGTGTCCTAAAGTAAATCTAGTGTGCTTTTCTAATAGCCCTAGACACTTTAGAACCCTTTTAGGAAATTTGAAAAAGAAACGACACTTTGCAAAGAAATGGGACACTTCGTGAAGAAATGGGACACTTCACGAAGAAATGGGACACTTCACGAAGAAATGGGACACTTTGTAAACAAAAAGGACACTTTGCAAACAAATGGAAAACTTTGTGAAAAAAGGGGACACTTTGCAAGCTTTTTTTCCAAGATCATAAATTAATGTATCCATGCATCAAAAATCATTAAATTATTACCAAATCACAAGGAAAAATTTGGAGAATCAACTCACCTCATAATATAGTTCACTGCGTGTCACCTGCTCACAAAGCTCATCCAATTGCGAAGGCATGTAATCTGATCTACTCAGCATATTCTTGTCTCATTTGTCACTGTCAAGCTATAAGAAGGTAAAATGCAATAGTAAGTGACAAATTACTCTACTTTCCTCTCTTTTAACTATTTTCATTCTTTTTACTCTTATACATTAACTTCAGGTTATCTTACCTTAAGAGTTAATAAGGAATCTTTTTCTTTAGACCAACATAACAAGAGCTAGTGAAATCCATTTTCAATGCAATTTGATGCATTGGAATCATGATTTCGCAACTGACATCATCAATCATCTATCATTATGTGGCATGGTACTTGGAAATTCCCTCGAGTATGATGGTCCTTATTCAACATGGCTAGATCGCTACCTTGATTCCACCTCTGTAAAGTAAATGAAATCAAGGGGGGCATACATCTACCCACAAATTTGATTCCTAGGAGTTAGAAAAAAAGGATTTTTGGACAATTAACAAAAGTGTGTTGCAAAATGTGGTTCCTGATGTTGTGGTTTGGTACATAACTACACTGGGGGCTTTCTTCTCCCACCTTTTGAATGAGTATCCTTTTATGTAATAAAATACACCATTTAGAGTCCTTTAGCTTACATATGCATGTAGAGTCATATGGGTGCTAAAGTGGGGGCTAAATGTGACATAGAAAATTGGACCCTCTTGACAAAAGAGACAATTTCACACCTAATTAGACCTACTTTGGAGTACCCTTACACTATTCATTCTTCAAAACAACATTTATAGGCCCCTAAGACCCATTATTTTTGATCTAGAGGCCTATTTCACCTAAGAAATCACTTAAATATTGACAAAAAACATTCAATTATTTAATATCCTGAAAAACCACCTTCAAAAATTAGTAGTGGGACCCATTCACCACCTTGGGTGAATGAGTCCCCTCTGGTGGGACCCATTTGCCAAGGGTGGCGAATGAGTCCCTTTTGAGGGAAAAATCAATTTTGAGTGGGAATTCAATTAATTCAACTTATTTTTTTGGTGAATGTTGGCCTCTTAGGTCTAAATAATGGGAAAATTAGGTGTTTTTGCTTATAAATACTCATTTTAAGTCATTTTACACATCTTTTAGTCATTTTACAAATGAAAATTCTAAAGTCAAGTCTTCTACAACAAGTTTTGAATTAGCAAAGTTGAAGTTTTAGGGCAACAAACTAGGGTTTTTGCAGGTCTTAAAGCTCACTTTTTGGATCAAAGTTCAACATTGCAAAGAGTTTATGATGGATGGCTATGGTGAATCATGGAGAAATCTAGGTTGAGGAGATGCAACTAGCCATCAAATCACACCTAAAGACTTATTTTCAAAGTGATTCCATCTTCCATTTCTTCTCTATCTTCATATTAAGGTTTACACTTCATTTACATTCCTTTTGCATGTCATTTTATCTCCATTTTTTATGTTGTGAGATTTCTAGGGTTGAGATCTTTCATCATTCAAATTACATTTGCATTTCTTATTCTGGCACAATAGAATAGGGTTTTTACCATACTTCAGAATTTCCTAGTCTTTAATACATCTAAGGCTAGGGTTTTATGTATATTTTTCTCCATTCAAGGTTTAATTACCCAAATAGGGCTTTGACGAAGGAAAACCCCCATTAGAAAAACAATTTTAAACTATTTTGTATGAATTTTCTAAGATCCCGATTCAGGTTTCTATGAGAAAGTGTTATACAGGTGTCAAAGTGCAAAACAAAAACTTGGAATTAAAGAAATTTGAAAGTGGATTGATTCGCCATGGATGGTGAATGAGTCCCTCCTGAGGTGCCATTTTGAGTTAGATATAGATCCAGACACCCAATTAGCAAAAAATAGTTTCTAGACAGAAAAACCCTAACTTGGGATGATTCACCTAGGGTGGCGAATGAGTCCCAGTCAACTCAAAATGAGATTTGTCATATTTCTAGATTGCTTTTCAATCTTCTTCAATTTCTCAGGTGCACACATTTTGAGATTTAGCTTTCTATTTAGTTTAATTTGCATTTTCATCCATCGTTTTAAGCTTTTTGCAAACATCACTATGTTTTCAAACATTACATATATCTTAGGTTTTGCACTTATAATCGGTCAAATACTTAGGTTATTTTCATTTAGATCATCTCATTTAACCTTAATAACATCATACATATCTCAATTTGAGTGAACCACATTGATTTTTCATGAGATTTATCTCTCTCTTTTAGGTGAAACATCCTAAGAGTGTAAGAGTAGCCTATAAGCCTCATGCCCAAAAATCTATGGTTCAATTATTTTGAAAAAATTTTACTTGGCATATGGTTTTCCGAGGAAAGCTCTCATTTCTTAGGAAAAAAAATTGGCTACTTTAGAGAAATTTCCCATAGTAATGGTGTAGCAACCTCTTTAAATTGGGCGCATACATCGATGAAAATTTTTAACAAAATTTCATAGCGTGATTTTCCTTTTTTCTTGTGATATGTCCTCTTCTTTGTGGTGTCATTGGGACTGACCTCCTCCAAGAGTGTACAGTATATCGTCATGGCATGATGCGAATGAGGCATCCCATGAGTGATAATTTGACACCCTTGACTTGTCCTCTCTTGGAGACATTAGGTACTATGCTCCCTAAGGAGAAGACCTTACATGAACAAAGAAAATCCCCTTTGACAAAAAATTACATACATGAAATTACAAAAGAATTAAATTGTGGTGGCTTAGCGAAGTTGTCAAGAGGATAACTATGGTATAGTATGACAGGCTAATATGATTCTCTCATTTTCCACCTCATTGGGATAACTCACCTAGTGGAAAGACTAAGCTTCCACTACCCCAGAGTGAGCACACATATTTTGGGAAAACTCACCTAGTGGGCAATCTAAGGTTCCACTACTCCATAGTAAGCAACACACATTATAGAGAAAAAGGCCCATTCCACATCACGTTGGGATGGTTGTGCTTGATCCTTTTTCTTTTTTATTATTTTTATTGGCCTTTAATCGGGTATGATCATGTATATTTTTTTATCGTTGCATGCTTAAGTGTCTTGAATGCCTAATTTAGTGTGAGTTTGACATGGGGTCATCCTCTCAGTAAAGTGGGGGAAAAATGTACAAATAGAAAAAGTATCCTTTTTCCTTAGTTGATGTAGTGTAGTAAAATTCATACCCTTGCATTTTTTACACTTGTTTGGTCCCTCCTTGCTTTATTTATGCTTCTTTATGGCTTAATTAGTCCTATTTTTCATCCACAAGCCCTATAAACTCTATATTTTTATGGCGAATATCCACAAACATATAAAGATAAATGATAATTTAATGCTTTTGTCTATGTGTCTAATTTGTGAACGAGGACTAAAACACCACCTAGGGCGTATTTTTTCTCCATGGATCTTGGGACCCATATATTGAAAACACCAAAATAAGTCCATTTTTGGAGTCTGTGCCCTGAGAATTGAGCCTTGGGACTAAGATTCCACCTAGGGCATCGTAGTCCTCCTTGGCTTATTTTTCAATATTCAATTTCAAATTTGAGTGAGATTTAGCCTCCTTTAATTAATGAATTCATATTTCAGCTTTTAGTGGTGTTTTGTGATATTAAGCATGAATAAGTACAAATACAAGGTTCCTCCACTCATTTTTCATATAAAAATATAATAAGCATTCAAGTACTCACTCCTAAGGCAAGTTTATGCATTCAAGAGCAGATTCATCAAGTATTTGAAGGAATCATGAAGATTCAAGCATCATGTCAATGGTTTAGTGCATTCATTCATGTTGTTGAGCCAAGATTATCAATGTACCATTCAAGATCTATTTACAACCATATCCAAGAATCCAAGATCTACATTCTTCATGGCCACTACATGGTAGATTGTATATTTGCTTCACAATACATCATACAAGGTGATATAATTTATATACTTTATGTTTCATGCTTCATTTCATTCATTTCATCATTTGGTTTAATTACCTACAAGGGGTTTGACCAAGGAAAACCGCTATTCACTAACAATCAACAAGTTTTCCCTCTTTTGTGTGTTTGTATTTGTAGATCCAGGTTGAAGACTTGAAGATCATTTGCAGTACAATATTGAAAAGTTACAAAGGTTGCATTTCCAAGGTTTTCATCTTCAATGAAACTCACCTACAAGAAAGATTTGGAAGTTTATGGACCTCAGATCTGGGGAGAAGCAAGTGTAGACCTTGGATCTCAGGACCACATTTAGATACTTCAAAAATACAGAATAGGACTAATACGCCACCTAGGATGTTTTAGTCCTCCACAAGGTATTTTTTAGAGATTCCTTTGGATCCGGTTTCGACATCCGAAGACTCCGTATTTGCCCCAAAAAAATAGAAGTGGGACTAATACGCCACTCTAGGCATCTTATTGCTCCATAGCACTTTTTGGCACAATGTTTACATTTCTAGAATCCTCACAACATCTCTATATTTCGCAGGTACACACATACTATCTTACCATTGCATAATTTCATCATTTGTCTCTCAATTAACTTACATTTATAATTCTAGGTCTTTTTGCATATCACATTGTGTTTTCCAACATTCTCTTTTCCAAGCATTTGCTTAGTGGTGAACCCCTTTAAATCTAAGAAAACCCCCTCCTAGGTCCTCCTCATTATGAAATGTCTCACCTTGTAAGGTTAATTGTCAATCTAATTTGGGATTCCTAGGACATTAATGAATGATTAGTGGAGAAAGAGTGATATCTCTAGGTATCCACTTTTCCACGCATCATTTTGGTGAACCCGACCTTGTAGAGCATTTTTTTTTTCTGATTTGGAGTTCATTAAAATCTTAGATCTAGATTGCATTCATTCTTGCATTGCATCTTGCATTAGTGAAATTGCATCTAGGGTTTCTCATATTTAGTGAAAGTGCATCTAGGGTTTCTCATATTTGCATTAGTGAAAGTGCATATAGGTTGCATTTTTTCTTTCTTCCATCATTTTACCTCATTCAAAAAATGAAAAGTGCATTTTTCATTACATTTAGGAACATTGTTATTGTATTAAAAATTGAAAAAAGAAATTGCATTCACTTTTGCATCCAATTGCTTATTACTAGTTACTTGTTCTAGCCTTCATTTGCACAAATTTTTGTTTCCAAACATCAGGTCCTGAAGTAGGAAACTTGGGAACATTGTTATCAACCTAGAATTGTCTGGTTTTCTACCAAAAACCCTTACTGGGAATAAAACACCCTTTGTGGCATCTTATTCCCTCTCTGGTTTTTTGTTGCAGTATCATGTCCGAGTGATTTGCTATCTATTGCACCTTCTGAAACCTTCAAATTTCATCAAGAGGACTAAGAAACCCTCCTTGGTGTCTTAGTCCCTATGGAATTCCATATTGTATTTTTCAAGATCTGAATCATCATTTTTGTGCTTCTGTTTGCTAGCATTGGTTATTTGTTTTAGTGGATTGACTTTCTATTTCATGCATTTTAGTAGATATAGCTTAAAGTGCTTCATTTAATTCATTTCTTAATTCTTTTTTTGCATTCACAACATTTCATTTTTAGATCATTGCATACTAAAATCAATAAATTACCTTGTTTCCAATTTGAAAATTGCATTTCATTCTAGGCCTTTACATTGCACTGCATAGATTATTATTCCAAAATGTTAGTTTTGGTCTTTTCCATGTTTACAAAGAAAAATTTAGTCAATAAGCATGTTAGTCATTCATTTAATGTATTCCCTAGTTATGAGAGTCTCTTAGCACAAGCGAGTGAATACGTTAATGCTTTCCTTAAACTTACACCCCCTCCTATATCCCAAATTTGTGAGGATGATGTGTTAGAAGAGAATACAAACATAGATAACCATGATGATCATAATTGTACTTCTCTTGATACTTGTACTTTTAGAGCTGAAGGTATCTTGGTGAAAGAAGATACAATCATTGACAATCATGAATGTCTTGTTTTCCCTTATCCTCATTCCCCTTGGGAAGATAGTATAACAATAGAGGATGAATTCATCTCCACCACTTTACTTAGTCTTCATTCATCTCTCAAAACCTCCCCTATTTGTGAAAATGCTTTAGTGAATAAAGATACAATCGTGAACGATCATGAAAAACACATTTGTAAGGAGGATATGTTGGTATCAAGAGATCCAATGATTAAGAGTTACACTATTATTTCTCTCCTTCCTAATGTTCCTAACATTTGGAAGGGTCTATTTGAACAAGAATATCCAATCATTGGAAAACATAAAAATCATAGTTGTCCTTCCCTTGATGCCTCCCATATTTTTGATGAAGCTTATTTACAACATCTAACCATGAAATGTGATGAGCCTCTTGTTTGTCACTTTCCTAAAATCTCTCCTAATAGGGTAAAAACTATGTCACAATAAAATGAGGCCTTAGAGAAAAAGGATAAAGTCATGAACAATCATAAAAATCAAATAGAGCCTTCTCCTAATATCCCCACTATTTATGAACAAAAAAATTCAACCATTGATAACTCCCTTACATGTGATGACATCATTTTAGAAGAACCAACCCTTGAATATCAAGAACATTTGGTTTGTAGAAACTCTCACACTAGGGAAGACATAATAGTGGAAGAAAATGAGAACATTGACAATAGTAATTTCTTAGATGAAGATGATGAAGTAACATTAGACTCCCCTTCACTAAGAGATCATGAAAACAAAGATAAATTTTTTGAGGTCATGCACATTAGATACCCCTTGGAGTACTCTCCCGAGCCTAAAGTAATCATTTATTCACCCTCTCACAAATGACAAGTTCAAAACAAACCTATCCTTATCCTTGAACTACCTAAATACAATGTTTCACAACAGTTTAGTTACAATTTCATTGCTCATACATATAACACTAGGAACAATCTACAACCAAGACAAACACTTTCAACATCGCTCCCATTGCCTAATCCCATCTTACTAGGTCCCCCTTGTTTTCCTTCACAAAATGGAAAGGAGTATGATCTTGTCAAACAACTTAAGAATAATCCTACTAAGATATCTTTAGGGGAGCTTATTCAAGCATCCCCTCACTATCACAATATGATTCTAAGTGCCTTACAACAAGTTCCTATCCCTTCTAATACACAACCAAATGAGATAGCAGCCATGATTCAAGGAATAAATGTTGACATTTTTTTCCACCAAAGTGAGCTCTCTGCTTTGGAAGTGTAAAAATAATATGATTCTTTCATGATCATAGCTCAATACAATACCAAAGGGATAAAGTGAACCCTTTTTGAAAATGGCTCAACCTTAAACATGTGTAGTGCAAGCCTTTTAGATAAACTTGGTGTTGATAAATCAAAAATTCAACTTGACTCTATATCTATTAAGGGATTTGATAATGTGGGAAAGAAATCACTTGGAGTGATAACTTTACCTATTACAGTTGGAAAGGTTACCTTACAAACCCCTATTCATGTTATGGCTCATGATCTTTCATACAATCTCATTTTAGGTAATCTATGGATTTATGAGATGCATGCAATGCCTTCTACCCTTCATTGTAAAATGAAGTATGTCTACAACAACAAAGTCTACACACTAGATGTTGATAATGAGCTTTGCAATTTTTACAACTAGAGAAAAAGAAAGAAAATCATTTGAAAAAATTAACACCAACTACACAAGTGGAACCCCTATAATAGAAAAACAAAGAAAAACACATTGAAGAAGTCATGAAGCTATTAGAAGATGATTCGGGTTCCTTAGATTTTGAACATACATTCATGAGAGAAAACACGATCATAAACAAAGATTTAGACAAGGGAAAAGAAACAGTGGCAATATCAACACAAAATTCAAACAAAACTTCAACCTCAACCACTTTAGAACAAAAGAAAACAAATTAGACAACAAACTTTGATGAACTTAATCATGAGCAACCACTGAATCCAAAAGAAATGAAAAATATATATGGAAAAGGTTATGAACTTATGAAACAACTTGGTTATAGTGGAAAAGGATGTGGTGCTAGAGAACAAGGTATTTGTGTCCCCATAGAGCCTCATACACAAGAAAAGACTAGTGGTCTTGGTTATTGTCCCTCAAAAGAAACAAACAATCTTTCACTTAATATCAACACTATCACAAAACATCCCTCTAAGACAACAAGTTAACAATAGTGTATCTTGAACTGATAGACATTAGTGGTCTTGATGGTTACCCTTTGCAAGAAATGAAACAAACAAAGAAATCCTTGCTTAATGTAAATGTCATCATGCAAAGCACTAATGATTCAAATTCGTTATATTTTACACCCTCTTGTAAAGGAGAGAAAGAAATATCACAATCTAAAGAGTCTTGTGTAAGTATGACATATAATACTAAGCAAGAGATATCTTTCTCACAAAATAAAGAAACATCTTCTATTGATCAAGAGAGTATCTTGAGGAGACTCCTCCAAGATTGTCTGATCTCTCTCCCTCTCAAAAAATGAAATAAATTCTATTACAAGACTTCATTTTGTGCATATCATAGAATTCATGGTCATTCTACTAATGAATATAAGGATTTGAGTAGAAAAATTCAACATCTTAAGGAGTTTGGTTTCCTTCCTTATGTGGGGGGCACCTAATTCCTCTAATTGATACTGATTTTCACTCTAGCATGTTTATCATCAATCATCTCGGCTCACCTTTTTCCTATACTAAGTAGGGGCAAGGGGGTTAGGTAACCTTGTCCTCATATGTCATTTTTCATTGTCTCTTATAGCTAGTTTACCACCTTTCATTAACATATAAGAGTAAGCTCAGGATGTGGACAACATGCCTTATGTTGACTCGCATGTGGCATACTAAGTTTTGGGGGCAACGCCTTCCCTTCTCATAATGTAGCTTATCAAAAACAAATGAATTAGCATAGGGCTTTCTGAATAAGCTCTCATGTCTCCTACTTTAAATCAATTACTCACAACAATGGTGTTAGCAACCACTTTAAAGTGGGGGCATACATTGGGACTCATGTTTTATTGTGTGATTTTATTTCTTCTTGTGATGCATCTTTCTCTTGGTGTTGTCATTGGGTTTCATTTCCTCTGAGAGTGTGATATTTCTTTGATTTTTCCTCTCTTAGAAACATTAAGCACAATGTTCCTTAAGAAGAGACCTTGCACGAACTAAGAAAAATCCCTTCGAACATCCCTCTTTCTTGTTGCATTGCATTTTGTACCTTATCAAAGTTATCGAAGGTATGGATTTGGTATGGTTTTATGGGGGCTCACCTAGTGGACAACTAGCTTCAATAGCCCTTATGAGCATGCATTTTTGTACCTTATTAAAGTCATGGAGGTATGGCTTTGATACTATCCCTGGGGCTCACCTAGTGGACACCTAGCTCCCACTAGCCCTTGTGAGCATGTGTTTTGTTTGCATAGTGGAAAATGTGTTCCACTTGTAAACCCTTTTGGAAAAACATCCTAGACCTGGTCCACCACGTTGGATGGCCAATCAAAGCTTGATCCATTGCATTTTTTCTTTTTTCTTTTCCTTTTTCCATTTTTCTATCTCTGATGGTGTATGTTTGTGATCAGGTTATGGCTTCATATATTATCCACATGTGTGTTCCTTTGTTCCTATGTTGGTTTTCCATAGGATCTTGACCCTAGGGGCTTGATCACCCCTCTTGATCATTGTCATCCTATCTTACTAACATTTGCACATTTGAACCCCTCTTGATTGTGTGGTTGGCTACTTTAGTGTGAGTTTGAAGAAATTTCATCCTCTCACTAACATGGGGGCCAAATGTATTGTAGTAAAATGCATACCCTTGAATTTTCACACTTATTTGGGCATTCCTTGCTTTATTTATGCTTCGTTATGGCTTAATTGGTCCTAGTTTGCATCCACAAGCCCTATAAACTCTATATTTTTTTATGGTGAATCCTAAAAAACATCAAAAGATAAATGATCATTTAATGTTTCTGTTTGTGTGTTTCTAATTTGTGGACTGGGACTAAAATTCCACCTAGGCTGCCTTTGTCCTCCATGGGTCTTGGGACCCTAATATTGAAAACACAAAAATAGGTCCCTTTTTTGGAGACTGTGCCTCAAGAATTGAGCCTTTGGACTAAGAGACCACCTAGGGTGTCTTAGTCCTCCTTGGTTTATTTTTGAGATTCAATTTCAAATTTGGGCGGGATTGAGCCTCCTTTCATTAATTATTTCATATGTCAGGTTGTTGTGGTGTAATTTTGGGGTATTAAGCATGAACAAGTATAAATACAAGGTTCCTCCACTCATTTTTCATATAACAAGATAATAAGCATTCAAATATTCATTCCTAAGGCATGTTTATGCTTTCAAGAGTATATTCATCAAGTATTTGAAGCCATTGTCAAGATTCAAGCATTTTATCAAGGGTTTAGTGCATTCATTCATGTTGTTGAGCTAAGATTGTGAATGTAGCATTGAAGATCTACTTACAACCATATTTGAGGATCCAAGATCTACATTCTTCATGTCCACTACATGGTTGATTGCAGATTTGCTTCACAAGATATCATACAAGGTGATATCATTTGCATATTTCATGTTTCATGCTTCATTTAATCATTTGGTTTAATTACCTACAAGGGGTTTGAAAAAGGAAAACCACTATTCACTAAAAATGAACAAGTTTTCCCTCTCTTGTGTGTTTGTATTTGAAGATCTAGGTTGAAGACTTGAAGATCATTTAGAGTGCAAGATTGAAAAGTTGCAAGGGTTGTATTTCCAAAATTTCCATCTTCACAAAAACTCACCTATAGGCTAGATCTGGAAGTTTCAAGACCTCAAATCTGGGGAGAAGAAAGTGTAGAACTTGGAGCTTAGGACCACATTCAAATCCTTGAAAAATTAAGAATGAGACTAATACACCATGTAGGGCATCTTAGTCCTCCATAGGGTATTTTCAGAGATTCCTTCAAATATGGTTCTGACATTTGAAGACTTTGTATTTCCCTCGAAAAAATAGCAGCAAGACTAATATGCCACTCTGGGTGTCTTAGTCCTCCATAACACTTTTTGGAAGCATCTTTACATTTCTAGAATTCTCACATCTCCAGATTTCCCAAGTACACACATATTATCTTACTGTTGCATAATTTCATCATTTGCATCTCTCATTTAGCTTATGTTTCTAATTCTAGGTCATTTTACATATCATATTGTTTTTTCCAAAATTCTCTTTTCCAAGCATTTGCTTGGTGGTGAATCCCTTCCTAGGTCCCCCTCATTGTGAATTCGCTCACCTTGTGAGGTTGCTAGTCAATCCAATTTTTCATTCCTAGGAAATTAATGAATGATTAGTGGAGAAAGAGTGATATCTCTATGTATCCATTTTTCTACACATCACTTGATTTGAGAATAATTGTTATTGAATTCACTTAATTTTACCTAGGTTTAATGTTGTAGTGTGTTGTAACACATTCACATTGACCTTGGTCTCCTTTTTAATAAAATGCACTTAATTTGTACCCTCTTTTAAGTGTTGTAAAGTCTTGTAACATACTTTCACACTTATATCAAGTCCTTTTAATTAATTGTGGTTAATTAGAGTTAATTAGCACGTTTAATTCAAATTTAAGCCTTATTTGTGACACCTCTCGAAGATCTATCCTGACACCTATTATTCAAAATACTTAACACTTAATTGGGAAAAATGAAGGTCCTCAAAATTGGTGCTAGGACCCATTCGCCCTAGGTGGTGAATGGTCCTCCATCTATAGGACCCCCCTTTTCTAGCAGATTCTACATGGGCTTTTGATGTTCTTTCATTCCTCAAAGGCAAGGTCCTAGAAAATAGTGCTAGGACCCATTCACCCTAGGTGGAAAATGGGTCCTCCCTTAATGAGGACCCCCTTTTCAAATTTCATTCCAGTAGGAATTTAATAATGTTTGTTACCAGATCTGGTGTTGGCTGGAATTGTTTGAATTTTGGTGTTAATCTCTTAATTTAGTATAAATAAGGGGTTAATTCAGATTGTTTCTCCTAGAAAATTTATGAAGCATTCTATAAATTTCAAGAAAGCATCATAGAGCACTTCAATAGAATTTTCAAAGGCATTTCAAGGAAGATTATCAAGAGTTTACTACAACAATTCAAGAACATTTAATCATGTCAAGGGTTTAGTGCATTCATACATGTTGTTGAGCTAAGAAAGTTGATGTAGCATTGAGGATCTATTGCAAGAATTGTTTCACATCTATTCAAGGATCAAGATCTACATTCTTCATGGCTACTACATGTTAGATTGCAGATTTATCTTCCAAGACAACATCCAAGGTATCAAAATTGCATCATTTCATGTTCATGCTTCAATTTCATTATTTCATCTTTTGGTTTAATTACCTACAAGGATTTTGACTTAAGCAAAACCCTATTCACTAACAATCAAAAAGTTTTTCTTCCCTTGAATGTGTGTTTGAAGATTTACATGTTGAAGATCAAGTGGGGAAGAAGTTTAGAGAAAAATTATGAAAGTTGTCAAGTTGCAAGATTGACCTTTATAGTGCAAGAACAAAGAATTGAAGGTACAAAATTAAGTACAGGTTTTCGAGAGCTAACAACCAAGAATCTGAGAGTGCATACATCAAGGAAAATAACCCAGATCTTAGTTTCAAAAACCCTAACAGAGACCTAGTCGCCACTAAAGGCGAATGAGTCCTTTTTGCGCTAAAAATAGGCTTCTTGCAACAAGGTACACACCTTTTTAAGCTATGAAAACTCCTCTCATAGTTTCCATAATAGTTAGGGTCAATTTCTTATTGTTATTTAAATACTTTTGACCTCATACTTGCATAAATTTTAGTGATTGTGTGTGGGAAAAATGAAGTGGGTATGTGCAGGATCACGATGGGCCAAAAAGTGGCAATATGTAACTGATATGATGGCCCATGTGGCTGACAATTTTTTTTACCCAAAATTGATGAAACAAAAAGGGTTTTTAAAGGAGATTCTCAACTTTCCACCAATATAAATTATGCTTTACTTTGAATTTAATAAATAATTATGATTCATTTTCTATTTGAATTACGACTAAATTCCTGATTGATAGGCTTATTGAAAAACATCTATCGCTTTCAAATGAGTATCACATTTTTCGAATCTGAAACATGTGTCACATTCTATGCTTCGATACTATAGGATTTAATTTTTTTAATTTTATGAAGTTTTGACCAAGTTAAGGTGGTCGACATAAGAAGTTTTTATATTTTTAAAAATTTGAAATAAAAATTCATAATTAGTATTTACTTGGAAACAAATTACAAAAAAAAATGCATCACATCAGGACATGAGTCCTCTACTTATATCTAAAATATTATAAAAACATATTATCATTTTATTGTGGTTAGGGTGGTCAGACAGACACCTACTTCTTATTTTTTCCCTGAAATTTAAGTACTACTACATTGAAATTTCAAATTTTTACCAAATAGCTTCTTTTTTTTATAAATAAATCTAGTAGTTTAGAAACTACATTCAATTTCCTACGAATTCTATTCTTACATATTTTTGAAATAATATAGATAACTTATTCAATTTTTTACGTCAAGTTGCATAACTTTGAATTTTCTGATTTTTTTGCCACTTAAGGGCCTCTTTTTTCCATGATGATCCTGCATAGACCCAAGTGGTTTATCATCTTGATCCATTTAATTTTTCAAAACCCTCTATTTTTAACATCATCATATACCCAAAAAAAAATTACACTTTTTCTTACTGGCAAGGTTCCCCTACCAAAGGAAACTTTTGATGCATTTCTCAATGTCCTCTTGCACTTCTTTTGGTATCTTGAGGACTGACATAACATAGTTGGAGATAGTTTAAAAGACTTATTTGGTTAATGTGAAATTTTCTACAATTGTTAGCCATCTTCCTTTTCATGATGTGATTCTATGTTCTACTTGGGATAAAATTTTGTTCCAGAATTCATGCTTGTTTGGTTCTAAAAATAATAGGATTCCTAGATATTTGAATGGAAATCCATCTTGTTTGAAATTAATAATTGATAATATACATGCAGACACTATTGGAGAAGTGTTTTTAAAGAATATACTTGAATTTTTATCATATATTTTTGGGCCTAATACCCCGCAATAGTCCTCTAAGACCTTTTAATGTTCGTTTCTTCTTGGACATTAGATTTCAAAAAGAGAAGTGTATCAATTTCAAATAATGAGTGAGTCATGTTGATGTTTGAGTTTGGGATAGTTATACCTTTCCATGATCCTTGAGTGTGTTCCACTAATATTTCGCAACTCAATGATTCTTCTATTAGGATGAAAAGGAATCGCAATAGTAGATCGCCTTGTTTGACACCTTGTGACGAGTTAAAGAAACCTATTGGGTTGATATTTATCAAAATGGATAACTTTCATTATGATATTAAAGATCTAACCCATCAACACCATTTTTGGGAAAATCCTAGTTTTTGGAGCACTTTTATGTAGAAGTCCTAGTTTAGCCTATCATAGGCCTCCAACATGTCAAGTATGATAACCATTGTTGGAATTTTTCCTACCTTGATGGAATGCAAAGTTTCATGAACTTTTAGGGAACTTTCTGTAGTATCCTTTCTAGGGACAAATCCTCCTTGCTCATCCGTGAGTATTCTTCGGATGATCTTGGCTAATCTTGAAGTGCTAGCCTTGGAGAAGATTTTGCATATGGTATTGCACAATGATATGAGCCTAAAGTCAAAAAAAGTTAGAGAGGTTCTCCTTTTTTGGGATTAGCATTATACGGTATTATTTAATTCCTTGAAGATATTACCATTTCTCCTTGATTCCTTTAATTATAGCATAATATATTTCCCAATGAAATCCTATCCTTTTTGAAAGAAAATTGAAGTAAATGCATCCAGACCTGGAGCTTTTTCTAGGAGCATGGAGAAGACCACTTCTTTCACTTCTTCTAGAGTAAAAAGTTTTAGCAAGAGTACATTTTCTTCCTCAAAGATTAGTGAGGGAATATGTTGAATAAAATCAACTATAGTAGGATTTATCACTTGGGTCATTTTTTGGATTTGATACATAGTAGCTTTGAGAAGAAGTAGACTGCTTCTTAGCTGATAAGTTTTTCTTCCTTTAGATTACTGCTTCAGGGGGAGGTAATATTGAATATAATGTTATTTTTTTTCTAATTTTTGATGATATATGAAATAATTTAGTTTTCTTATCCCCTTCTTTGAGCCAAGTTTCTCTGGATTTCTATCTCCAATATATCTTTTCTCTTGTATGAATATCTTCTAGTTCTGATTGTAGTTTTTTTGGAAGTTGAATGATATATGATTCATTCCACATTTTATCATTTGATCATCGATCTCATCAAGTTGAGCCTAGAGAGATATTTTATGTGAAAATATTTTTCTAAAATGTTTTTCATTCCAAGCTTTTATTTTTTGTTTTATATAGATTAACTTCTTTTCTAGCTAGAAAATTTTGGAGCTAGTGATAAAAGGTGCATTTTCCCACTAGCACTTGAGTTGAGGTACAAAATGTGGATCTTTGAAACACATTTCCTAGAACTTGAAAGATTATTTTGGGTGGTGTATTTCTAAAGATAGGGACAATTTTATGGGGAAGTAATCTGAGCCTGAGAATGAAAGGATTGATGACTCTAGAGGGGCTATTTCTGCAACCCAAGCTATAGAGATTAGAAATACATCCAATCATTCTATAATTAAGTAGAATTTTTTTCACCTATTTGTCCATTTAAATAATTCATTTTGGGAAGGATAGTCTAATATTTCATTTTTTGATCTAGAATGTCTTTGAACTCTTCCAACACCCGAGGGATTATGCCCCCATTTTTTGTTATGGTGTAATATTGTATTAAAGTCCCCACCCAACAATATTTTCTCCTCTTTTAGGTTTGATAAGGTTGTGGATAAGGCATCCCAAAGGAATTTTTTCCCAATTGTTGATGTAGGCACATAAACATTAAGAAGCCAAAAATGTAGGTTAAAGGATGTTATCATCATGAGTATCCAATGCTAAATTGAGAAGATAAGTTTCACTTGGGTACTTCTATCATTACACAACACTGTTAGGCCTCCTAAAGCACCTTGTGTTGGAGAATATATAAATTACCATTTTTTCATTTATTGAAGACTTCTTATGCCTGGTCATTAGTAAATTTTATTCTCGAGGAGGATAATAAGCACTCATCAATCTAATATTTTTATCCATGTGGCTTGGATACTACTAGCTATTTCATCCTAGGTTTTCATGCTTTTGGGGGCTATACCTCTTCTTAGGAGATTTTTACTTGGCATCTGAGAGGCCATTCTCTCTATTTTTGTAATTGATAGGGTTTACAAAATATTATTTTGTATTACTCTTGAATGATTCCTCTGCCAATTGATCAAATAGATTTGATCTTTCTTCAAGAAGGAGGTGGTTTACGAGTTTTGACACTTGCTCTTCTAAAATGGGATCTTGATCTTCTTCAAACCTTAGCTCATTTTTCATTGGCAAGAATTTTCCATAATTCACATCTTCAAAGGGTGACTGGAGCTAGAAAGTGGTGTTAAAGAGCCCTTTTTCTATTGGACAATGTGGCTTATTTGGCTCATGAAAAGGGGAATTGGGAAGATCCTTCATTGCTAGTGATTTATGTGTAACATCTAGGTGAGCTATCCGTAGGAATATTTCTATATCAAGTTCTATACACATGGAAAATATGTTGTTTCTATGATTTTTCTGAGTGAGGAGTTCCTCATCAAATTGTGTATCCTACCCCTCTAGTATGTCTTCACTTGAAGTGATGGTAGATGGTTGAGAAATACTTTGTGGAGAAGACTGGTTGTGTGTGATTTGTTGCTACCCATTTTTGGTAGGGAAATTAATACCTACATAAGCTTGTTTATCATTTGTTGAATAGATTGGGAAAGGTTTTTAGCACAAAACTAGAGACCATAGAGGAGGAATGTTCCCTCTTTATTAGTCCAAGTTTTTGGATCTAAGGAGAAGCCACTTGTAAGGAAGGGAAAAGGTTCCCTACATGTATTTAGGTTTCCATTTTGTTTGTTTCGGTTGACATAAGGTAGTACTTTTGTTGACAACCCAAGTTATTTTTGGGAAGAGGGGTGAGGGATAGTAGGTGTTTGAAAATTTTGAGATATGGTATTCTACTATTAAATTTGACTTTTGGCTAGGGTAGAAAATTGGAAACTTAGGTTTTTGGATTGCTCTACATATTTTTCTATGAGAGGAACATAGGTTGAACGAATTGAAGGGTATAATGAAGATGGGTGAGCAAAGGAATGACATGAGGAGAAAAAGATAGGTGGGTTCTCTAACCCAAGATGCTATTTAGAGGGTCCACACTTGGAGTGAATGACCAATATTTTTGGAATGGTTTTTAGCATTTAGGACACAAATCACAGTTGACTTTTAGGAATATTTGAAAAAATCCAAGTCAATTTTTTAGAATATTCCAGTGGAGTTACCTATGATTTCTAGGATTTAGGGTTCCTTATATTCGAGAGGGAGGTTTTGTAGCTTGATCCTTGAAAATGGTATATATTGAATCAAGGCTAAACTAGGGTTTAAGGTATAATCATTTCCCATTAAAAAAATGGGATTTTTCTTTAAGGGCTTTGTCATGATCTTCTCTAATGTTGAAAATAAATAAAAGTAATCACTTTCCTAGTGAATGTAAAAAAACTTTTGAGATCTCTAACCATTGATCATGGGTTGATGCTTCTAAAATATTAATGGAAGGGATATGATTGAAGATATTACTTATGATCTCATGAATTTTTAGGATAAACATGGAAGGAAGGTCAATTCTTCAAGGATGTGCACTTTTTATTCTAATTGAGTAGAAAAATATAGATGTGCAACTTGATGATGATATTTTGGGAATCAAATTGTTTTGGGGAATCCCCTTCTTTGTAGACAAGGTATGAGTCTTGATGTATGGTGGTGGGTTCTATTTTTTCTAGACCTTGATTGAAGGGATTAGATCCCAATGGCGAAGTTTTGTGAAAATTCATCACAATGTTCTGTCACTCATGCTGAGAGTAAACTATCTAAGCAATAGAAAACTAACAAGATAGGGGAAAATTCAAGGGAAATGCAGAGGAGGCCTACCAAGCCATGAGAAAACTACAAAAAATTCATGAGTGAGTTTCATATTTTTCTTGCTCAAAAGATATTGCGAGCCACCACCATACTTTTGACCTTGAAAAAGCCACTTGGCATTTTTTTTCCTTGGATGTTGGGTGCATTTTTTATCTTTCAAGGCCTAAGAACCTCCTTGAAACCATGAAAAGGATGGTCTATGTCGGTTACCAAGTATAAATTTTGAAAAATTCCTATTAGAGGCTCGCTCCAACTCCCTCTCCCTCTGCATCCCTATTTTTCATGATTTTTTGGTGATGATCAACATGTTCTTAACCCTTTACATATTGTTTATCAAGATAGAGGACGTAAATTGTGATAGAAATTACATGTTTTAGTCCTACACAAACATCACAACACATTCTATTTTTTTCCTAATACCAAATCAATTTAGTATTTTTGATATTCATTGTAAAGGGTTGTGGTTTTTATCCTTTTTACATTTTCTTTCATAAGTGTTGCAAGTATGAGTGAGTTTGGTGGTGTTTTCATTAATGTTGTCATTGATGTCAACATAGTACAGGATGTTACAAGTTGTGCATGTATATTTGAGATACTATTGAGATGTTGTGAGTACATGAAGCTATCTTTATGATGTTGTAGGTGTGTTGATATGTTGAGTTTTCAAGTGCTTTTGAGAAATACTAAAGACAGAGTTGAGTATATGTTCAGAATGTGCTTCGGTATGTGATCCAAATTTATTTTATGTTGTTCCTATGCTTGTAATTCAATTCAAGAGGGAGGAAATCACAAACTTAATCTCATATGTCAAAATTCAAAACCTTAGATTAGTATGTTTACTCATTTTAGGTTCATTTTTCCCTCACAAAACCCTTATTTCTTCACACCAAATAGAGATTATAGCTTAAATATTTTGCAGAACCTTCAAAATACATTATTAAACATGAAAATAAATGACCCAAACACGTTCACCAACATAAACAACTCAAATAAGTGATCTTTCAAAATAGATTGTCCAACTTCACACTAGGCCCATTTAGGCCACCCAAACAACTTCAATTTTCCCTAGTCTAAATTTCTTTGCAAATACTTCAAAAAAGTGTATTTAAGTATGCATAACAAGGTTAGACTATCCTCCAAGCTTTACTTATGAAATTCTAACAAACTCTTATACTTAACCTTCAGCTTAGTCTCCAAAACAGGGCTATCATTAGACTGCCATAATAGGATAGTAAAAAAAATGGACTCATTAACCTTTAATTTTATCAAAATTTATCACGAAAGGAGTCAAAATATACCCCAACATATTTTTGAAACAATATCCCTTAAGTAGAACTCAAAAACCACAAACAAAATTCACAAAACCTCACTATATTATGTCAATTTCATGATTTTCCCCACATAATACAACCTAGAGCATCATGATTTTAAGAGATAACCATCACCACTCGGTCTAAAACTTTGAGAAATGAAAGAGTACTAGAAAAAATACCTTCTTACCTAATTTAAATTGATTCCATCAATTAGAATAAAATAAATGCAATTTTCTTTTAATTTAGTTTACCCTAGGAAGGGTTTTGAACTATTTTCAGTAAATAAGCCATTACTTACTCAAATTTGCATGAAATCGAGTGAAACAAAAAGGATAATTCTATAGACTAATAGCTTAATAATTAAAAATGACTTCCCCATGAAAATATGACTGTACAGAGCCATTCATAAGGCTCAAACTTAGAAAAACCAGTAAAAATACATAAATTTAAATATAAAAGAGGCTACATTAATGTTTTTTGATTATTTACACCCCTCTCCCTATTCCAACGATGGATTAAGGTTATTTATTCCTTTTCACACTTTTCCCTATGTATTCCAACTGTTTCTTTCAACTACCTAACCAACTTGACCTTCCATCTTCCTTATTTTGCAATTTTGCAATTTTGCACTTTTTCCTTAACAACAAGATTTTTCTTTTCTTTGAATTTTGAATTCTCCAATGCATCTAGACCACTAAATGGACTAATTACATGATGAAATGGAATAACAATTCCTTTTTCTA